>CATIWO010172566.1:0-16023 GCA_949673435.1 Macaranga tanarius
TATTGCCATTGTAACAGTTGCCAAGGCATTAAAAAACAAACCAAAAGAGATTTGGGATGATGCACTCCTGCAGCTAAAGAACTCTAACCTAGAAACAATATCAGGAATGCATGAATCTGTGCATTCTCGAATTGAATTAAGCTATAGTCTTTTAGGAGGTGAGGAAGCAAAATCCTGCTTTCTTCTTTGTTGCTTGTTCCCTGAAGATTTCAATGTCCCGGTTGAAGATTTGGCAAGATATGGGCTAAGCTTGGGGTTGTTTAAAAATGTTCAAAATGTGCAGCAAGCAAGAAACAGAGTTCACACGCTTCTTCATGAGCTCAAAGAGTCATTCTTGTTGTTTGATGGGGATTCAAATGAATACGAGTCTGTGAAAATGCATGATTTAGTACGGGATGTCGCCATATCAATTGCCTCAAAAGATAAGCATTACGTAGTAAGTTGTGATGGGGAAATGGAAGTATGGCCTGCAGAGATAGAAAGGTACAATAATTGCACTGCAATTTCACTTCTTCGTAACAAAATCACGGAGCACCCTCTTGCTTTGGAGCTTCCGAAACTCCAATTATTACGACTTGCATGTGGCTATGATTCAGAACCCCTGCCAGACAACTTTTTGGTAGGAATGAGAGAACTCAAAGTTGTAGCTTTAGAGATACCATCATTGCCTGAACCATTTGATGTCCTGAAGAAACTTGTAACCTTGCAACTTGTTCTTGACTTGAAAGTAGACATTTCTACAATTGGAGCTTTAATCAGTTTACAAATTCTTGAGATTTATAGTGTTGATGAAGAGTTGCCTGCAGAAATAGGACAGTTGAAGAATCTAAGGTTGCTTGATTTGAGTGGAATGAGCGACCTTAGATACATCGCATCAGGTGTCTTATCAGAATTGTGCAAACTAGAAGAGTTATACGTGGCAAATAGTTATAAAAATTGGGGATTAACTGATGAAGATGGAAAGAAGAATGCGACGCTGAGTGAGATAGAGACTCATCATATAACTGCATTACAAATTGCTGTACCGAATCCTTCAGTTTTACCTGAAAGATCTGTCTATATAAACATTATAAGGTTCAAGATTGTTGTAGGTGAATCGGAGTTTACGTTCGACAAAGAGTCCGTGAATGAATTGCATTTAGCAGGTGATGATGCAAGTGGAATCAGAGTGAGTGAGATCTGTAATTTGTTGAAAAAAACTCAAGTCTTGACTTTGGAGCGAGTGAATAATTTGAAGAATATTGATGCTACGAATGAGGGTTTTCCATGCTTGAAGAAAATAATAATTACGGCATGTGAGCTGAAATATGTGTTTCCGCCATCCATGGCTAGAGGATTGAGGCAACTTGAAATTATAGTCATAAAGTACTGCCAAAAGATGGAAGGATTTTTCTACGGAAAAGATGGAGATGGTGAAGTTGATCAGTATCTTCCTAAACTAAAAGAATTGACTCTTGTTCAGCTTCCAAAGCTAATTGGTGTGAGGGCAGAGTCATCAGTATCGAACTACCAGGTATCAATGCTTAATTTGTTGCTTGTTCCCTTAACTTCATGATATTTTTTTTTTTGATAATGTTATATGTCGCGCTGCGCCACATGAATAGTATCGTCGCGTGGTGCGACATTTCTTAAAACACCCTCTCATACATACAGTCTCTGTAAAATGTGGTGGCATTTTTGTCTTTTTTTTTTTAAAAAAAAAAAAAATTTCGTTATCCATTTTTCCACCATTTAGGCTCCTAACTCCCTTTAACTTTACATTTACCGTATAATTCAGCTTTTTTCACTTGAGATCATTAAATTATTATTATTATTATTTTTGAGAGAGATCATTAGATTAATTTATGAACTTACTAAAAAGAAAAAAAATTGTAATAATTAAATATTTGAATAACAAAAATTCATCTTTCAATTCCTGAACTTTAAATATTTTGGCCCTTAAATTTTCTTTTTTTTTTTTTCTTTTTGAATTGGACCCGTTGAATATTTTGAGTCATTGTATGCTATCAATATTGTTATATATGCAAGTGACAATAATAACCATTAGATAATGACATCTGATCTCAACCATTTATTTTTGCAGCTTCCTAATCCACCGGTTAATTTGATAAAATTTAAGATAGAATTAGTTATTCTCTTGTTGAATTATTTTATGAAAAGATTTTTTTAAGAAATAAATTATTTTTTTCTGATATTTAATTAAAAAATAATTATACTTATAATTTTAATCATTTAAATTTGATCATAACATGAAAAAGTAAGACAAATAATATACTAGATGAGTTGAATAATATACTAAATTTTATCATAACATACAAAAGTAAGACAAATAATATATTAAATGAGTTGAATGTTTGCTACAGTAATATTTTTATATAACGTTTTATCTCTTGAATATATATGGGACAATTTTAATGCTTATAAATATGTTAGAGTCAACATTTATTTCTGTGCATGTTTATAAATATATAACTAGTGCATGCAGCTAACTTGAACAAGAAAAAATTAAAAAAAAAATAATTTTTTTCTTACTAGTGGGAGAATTTTGATATCAGTATGTAATTTGAATTGTGATTATTCATTCTTATGATAGTTTATAGAACTTTATCCATAAAATAGAATAATAAAAATAAAAATTATATGAAGACCAATATGAACTGTTAATATTTTATAATTGCATGTAATTTGATTACTTAATATGTATGACTTAGTTTTTGTTTTCATCAACTATAACATTATATACAAATGTCAGGCAGTTTTAATAAATACATTAATTGATGTCATTATTTTGGCTCTAATAAATTTGTCACTTGAATTAGAAGAATGTCCAACTTTTTCCGTCGCATTGGCTACAATTGTCAAATTTGCAAAATTTGAGATTGGAGGAATGTGGACTGCTAAAAGTAGCATTTCCACTGTCCGTTGCGCAACAACTGGTGCAGCTCAAGTCATTAAGAATACATGGCTGTGAGAAGTTACAGTATATAGTTGCAGAGGAAGAAAAGGAAGATAATATAGGAACAAGGACAACTAAAATAGTAGTGTTCCCTATGCTTATGTCCCTCGAGTTATATTATCTAAAAGAGTTAGCGGCTTTTTGTCCTCACAGTCACATTTCGTTTGCCTGTCCCTCATTGAAAGTGATAAAATGGTGGTACTGTCGCTCATTGAATCAATTTGCTATCACTAGCAATCAGCTACTACAGGTATGTACCCACTTCAGTTTTCAATTACCCGATAAAATTAGACATCGATATATGATCATTAAAAGAAAAAGTGAATAAAACAATTAAACATGTATTTAGTCAAGTTCAATTTTTTAAGTGAAGTTATCAACCCTAATTAAACGGTGTTTCTTTCATTATCATTAGTTGAAATTTAAAAACGCATAAAACAGCAGAAAAATTCAAATGCACAACAAAACATAAAACCAGAAAAAAAAAAAAAAAATAGAAAAGTAACTTGAAACTAATTCTGCTCTTAAAACTTGTTTCTTACATACACACTTTCTTCTAGGTCTAATACTCTAAAAAAATTAAAATTTTTTAACTTATTGTAATTTTAGTCCACTTTTAAAATTTTTATATTAATATTCCATCTTAGCAAATGTATTGCAATTATAGCCAACAATTAATTATGGTCAAAATTGAGTGAGGATGTTGACATGAGGCGGCACTATTGATGCAAGTCTTATTGCCACATCAACTACTTATTTATATAAAAAAAACATATGTTTATGATTTATAGTAAATTGATCCTAAATTCTTATTTTTGGTATAAATATTTTAATTTTTCTAAATATATTGTATTTTTTACTATTAAGATAAAAAAAAACTATCATTAATATAAAAATTTATATTATACTATTCTAGGTAAATTGTATATATGATCATTAATCTTTGTATTTGATTAGTAATAAAACTTTAATTTGTATTTTTTTTATATAGTTAGTGAATTTCTATTTAGGTATAGCTAGTAGTATTTATAATATTGTTTGTCCATAAACAGTCTAGCATTATCATTTTAGTCCAAAATTTGAAGATAGCATACAAATAAGTTCATATTTTCTATATTTATATAGAAATTAATGAAAAAATAAAAAACTATGTTGAGATTATGAATACCTTATCCCTAAAATAATGTAAAAGCATTATTCGATTAGAGAACAAAATATATGTTAATATTATATTCATTTTTAAATTTATATGCAATAAAGTATAAATTAAGAAAATATTTGTATATTATATAATATTTAATTAATTTACAAATATGTTTTTATTTTTTTATTGAGATATTATTTTAATTTTTTTACATATAATAAACTATATATTAACAATAAATTAATTGTATTTTATATTATATTTAAATAATTTATAGCTATAATTTAAAATGTTCATTGCTCAAGATAGTTTTTTTTTAATTAATTTTTATATAAATATAGAAAATATAGACTTATTTGTATGCTAACTTTAAGTTTTGGACTAAAATGTACATTGGATTGTTTATGAATCAAAAAATTTTATAGGACCACACACAAAATATAAATAAAAATTTGGTAACCAAAAGTTTACAAATTAAAGTTTCATAATCAAATACAAAATTTAGTGACTATCTATATAATTTATCCATATTATCCCACTTCAAATTAATACTTCATACATCTATTAAATAAATACAATGAAAAAAAAAATTTGTTTTTCACGAAAATTTTTTTGTCCATTTTTCATAAGTTGTAGGAGTAACATCTCCCTTAAAGAAAAAGAAGAAAAAGGTTTTATTATATATAAAAAAGAGTAATAATGTCTTAAAGTTTTTATGATAAAATTTATATATCATCTCTTAGATATTCGATTAATTATCCTCTCTTAAATTATAAGGGACGTAAAAATTTATTAGAAAGTCTTTACTTATTGTTATATAAAAATTGGATATTAGTCCTTTACTAATGCAAATTAAATTAATTAAATGGTCTATTTTATCTCTAATAAAATTAAACTATTTGAAATTTTAATTGTGATGTAATTGAAAGTATCTTATCTACTCTAATTATGTTAGCTTCTGTTTTACCTAGTATAAACCAAATTAGATAATATAACTTTATAAGTTTCATTAAGTTAAAATTTTAGTAAGTAAAGAACTAAAAGTAATTTAACAAATTTTTAATTATTTTATGATTGATTATGACTACAATATTTTTAAAAAATAATGCATAGGATTATGAATAATTATGACTATAATTTTTTCAAAAATATTGGATAGAATATTTCACTACAAAAAGACAGAGGAATAGCAACGACATAATTCATCGCTAAAGAAATGTAGTGATGGATTTACGATGGATTCTGAGCTGTCCACAAAAAGTTGATCACTAAATTCTTTTATGACGAAAAGAGCAATTCATCGCTATTTTAACGATAGATTTAAGATGAAAAGTTTTGGGAAGAAAATCTATCCATCTCAAAATATATGGTCCTCATTTAAATAAAATTCGCTGCTAATTGCGACGAATTTTTTTGCTATTTGTTGCAATCAAACATAAATTTGAAAATTTAATTTATTTAGAGACAAATTTTAAGTCATCGCTAATATAAAAAATTAATTTTTTATTAATATTCAAAGCTTTCTTTTGTTATTTATAATTAGGATTAATAAATAAATTTTTAGAATTTATTTGATTATTGAATTGAAATGAAAAATAAAAAAGAACAAAATAGAGAAAATGAAATTTCAGTCTGTCGTTAATCACCATATGTTTTGTAGTGTTTACTTAAATGTTTAAATAATTTGAATGATAAAAATTCATCTATAAATCTCTAAACTTTAAACATTTTAAGTTGTTTTTTTTTTCTTTTTCAGTTGGACCCCTTGAATATTTTTTTTATTGAAATATTATTTTTATTTCATGGGTGATATTCTGGTAGTCATAGAGTTAACGGTGGAATGTATAATGTTTTAAGACTATATGTATTAAAATAGTAATTTAGATTTTTTTTTTTTTTTGAGGATGTAATTTAGAATTTTTGGCTTTAACATTTTTTTTCACTTTTTATATATATATATATATATATATATATATATATATACACACACACACTTACTTTTCATCTTATTGTATTTGTCGGTTTTGTAATTTGCAAATGTTTTTTCTATTTTTAAAGTTTAATGTTTTTTACTTGTTAGAAAATTAAATTCAGTGAAAGAAGACATATTTTGTTACTTATTTTATAAATGTTTTTATCATAGAAAAATTTTTCTTCTCTTGATGACATAAAAGGATATTTAAAATAAGTTTCATGTTGTTAATCAATTCTCAAGTAGATGAAAAATAATGTGAAAGGATACATTTATCACATGTGCAATGTACATATAAGGTATAAAATTATATACAAATGTCAGTATAGTTTTAATTAATATATTATTTTAACTCTAACCAATCTTACTTGAATTAGGAGAATGCCCAACATTTTCAATCACATTGGCTACAACTGACAAATTTGCAAAATCTAAATTTGGAGAAATGTGGATGGCTAAAAGTAGCATTTCCACTGTTCGTGACACAACAACTAGTGCAGCTTAAATCATTAGAGCTAAATGAGGTGTCGTTGCAATACATAGTTGCAGAGGATGAAAACGAAGATATCAGAGGAACAACTAAAATAGTGTTCCCTATGCTAATGTCCCTTGTGCTCCATGATCTACCAGAGCTAGTGGCTTTTTGTCCTGACAGTCACATTTCCTTTGACTGTCCCTCGTTGAAAGAGATATCATGGTTGAGATGTCCCAAACTGAAGACGTTTTGTCCATCAACATTGAATCAATTCGCTTCCACTAGCAATCAGTTGCAACAGGTATATATGAAACCACTTCAGTTTTCAAATACCCAATAAATTAATGGAAGTTTATTGATTGATTAATGAAAGTTTAATTTATTAATGAAGAAGGATCTATGTGGCGGTATTGACGCACACAAAGAAACGTGTTGTGCATTTCCATCTAAATCGATTGGAGGGATGCATAATCTGAAAGAAGTAAAATTGCGCGATTGTGAAGCACTGGAAGTGATATTTTCATTTGAGGAATGGCATGGTAATGGTAATAATGTTGATGGAGTAGCAGTGCTCAATGTTCCGGAGAAAATGACGTTAGATTTTATGTCAAATGTGGTGCATGTATGGTGGATCAACAAGATTATTCCTCCGGCAGCAGCAACGGCTTCGTTTCAAAATTTAAAAGTGTTGGAAATAAGAAAGTGTGAAAGTTTGATAAATGTGTTGTCAAGTAAGGGCAGCATATTGGATCATGAATATATAAAGCGAGAAGAAAAGATGGAATTAGCTGGCAGCAGCAGCAAGCCCAATTTTCAAATTAAAATAATATTCCCTAAACTAAAAACATTGACATTGGCAGGTTTACCCAAACTTAGGAGTTTCTGCGTGATTGATGCCTTAATTGAAATGCCCCTATTGGAAGAATTTGTATTGGACGAATGCTGTCAGATGAGAAGTTTCTTCTGCCATGGAGGATCAGTGATTACACCAAAACTGGAAAAGATAAAGATAAATAATCTTGAGTATCCATTGAAGAAGAAAGACCTTAATGTAACTCTGAAGAAAGTGGTATGTACATTGATGATCTCTTATCTATCTTTTATCATTAGTTAAATTACTTCAATATATACATACAGTGATTTAATTTTATTTAATTTAATTACAGATGAGGTCAACATTATTTATGGATAATGACAATATAATGAACCAACAAGAAGTACCTCCAGATGGTGATTCAAGTAAATTAATCCGTACTTTGGACATTCGAAGATGCAAATTACTGAATGCCATCTCTTGCAATTTGATAGGAAACCTTCAAAATCTGGAAAAGCTTTCTATAAATTATTGTGATTCAATGAAAAAGATATTTGAAGAGTACAAATCAGAAGGAGAAGGAGAAGGGGAAAATAATTATGTAACAACAACATCATTATTCCCTCACCGTGAAGAGATTAATTTAGATTCTCTACCAAAACTTGCGCATATATTTCCACAAAATGATGTCATTAGTGGCTTCCAGAAGTTGACAATTCTACAGGTTAGTTATTGCGATAGTTTGAGAAACATTTTCTCAGTTTCTGTGGCTAAGGTTCTTGTACAACTCCAAGTGCTAGAAATATACTGCTGCGGTATGTTGAAGGAAATAATAGTCGAAGAAGAGGATGAAGAAGAAGGCAACGATAAAATTTTATTACTCCCTCAACTCAAGTCTGTGAATCTTGGCTATTTACCCGAGCTTGTGAGTTTCTACAATAGGAGGAGTTGTTCTCTTGAATTCCCATTATTACAAGATTTGGTGTTAGAGGGTTGCTATCAAATGATGACCTTTTCTCATGGTTCATTAATCACATCAATGCTACAAAAAGTAAATTGGGAGAGGGAAGATTATCCATTAATTGGAGATAGAGATCTGAATGCAACAATAACTCAATTATTCAAATCCACATACGGAGATGATGAAGAAGAGGTATGGCCCTTCACCATCATCTCTGCTTTCTTTTTTCTCTGTCATATATTTATCTAATCGGTAATTGCAATGCTCAATTTGATCTTCTCTGTCTTTAAATATCATTACTCCGTATCACATACATACATATATAATCATACTTCGACTTACATTATTTATTTATTTGTTTGTTTGTTTTGCTCTAGCTTGCAAAAAAATAAACTAATTCAATTATAGCTTCAAAAGTCATTCACAAATAATAACAAAATCATCCACTATTAGATTAACGATATTCTCCTTTTACTAGTGATAGATTTTTTCACTTAACTTTTCTGTTATTATATTTTTTTAATATGATTTTTTTGAAATTTATGTATGTCAAGTTTATAATTTTCTGAGATATAAACTATCTAAATTATATGTATGTTAAAGGTATTAAAAATTAGAATTAATTAAGTTATCATTTTAATTAAAATAGAATATTTGGCATTAAAAAGATATAAATTAAAATTGAGTAATCAAATTGAAACAAAATCAAAGTTTGCCCATTTATTTGCATTACTAACACCTAACATTAATTTTGGTATTTTAACATTTGTGTGCATCATCTACTTCTTCAATGGCAATGATTTAGTTTGCATCATCAAATGAAAATCAAAATGTATGATTATTTGTAAAAGTAATGTAATTATATTTATATAATAAAATCATGTATTATTCAGGAAACACTTGAAATCAAGGGAACTTTTGAGGAGGCTGAAGTTGATGTCACTGAGGATGCACTTGCAGAGCTTGAGCTTGAACCTGAAGTTAACATGGGTGAAGTTGATGCTTCAGAATATAAAGTTGGTACTACTGAAGAAGGAGCAACTGAAGAAGAAATTGATATTCCCAACGATACCAAACTTCAGGAAAAATAAGAAAATTTAGTTGTCAAAGCAAACGCATCCACAACAAAGGTGAGTTGTCAAAAGGATAATCTTATGCAAGTTATTATATATTTAGAGACAAAATATTGTCAAGAATCTAAATAAAATTGAAAGAATGGACACCATTCCATAAATATAATGATTAAATTAATGCAAACTTTAGTTTAATTGAAATTTTGGTTAAAGTTCATGATAGATTAGTTTATTTTTCTTTAGACTATGAACTCCTTAAATATATGATGTTCAGCTAGAAAGTGTTGAATTCATTTCTGACCCATTACTGAATTAGTTTGAATTCGAGTTAGAGTTTAATTAGCTTAGCTATACACTAATTAAATCTTTTAATAAAATGAAACTTCATAAGATAAACTATTAATTTATTGAAGATAAAAAAAAAAAATGCTACTAATGTTATTATTAATTTTTTTTTTTTTTTTCATGTTAAAACAGGCAACATCAACACATACTTGATATTATACATAAGGAAAGTTACTGAGAGTAGTTAAAGCAAACAAGAAAATCTAGTTGTTGCAGCTTGTTTTTTGTTCTTATTCTCTGGTCTTTAATTGTTGTTTTTATTTTATTTGTTTTGGTTCTCTGTTTTTCATTTTCTTTTTAGGTATATGTTATGTTTAGTTTTAGAGAAGGGGTTTTTTATCACTTGAAGTTTTTACTTAATGTGATTTTTCCTCATCTACTATTAATTAAAAACAATTCTTATGAAGAAATAAAGAAAATCTAGTGTCAGTAAACTTGTTGATGAATAAGATTGATGCTCACTGTCCAAAATAATTTAAAATGATTATAATTGAAATTATCTCTTTTTTATTATTGTTTAGTAAGAGGACTATTATGTGCCGTATGAACCATAAAATAAAGGAAAAACGCATTATATATACTTATTTATATATATATATATATATTGTAAGATATATATACACCCATGACTTAATTTGTTTAAGTTTTGGATAGGATATAAAAGACTCCTATTAGAAGTCTACTTCCTACTCTTTTGTAGAGTATGAGTTTTATGTTTTGTACGTAACATAACACAAGAATAACCTAACAATAAGGCAGAACAAAAAAAAAAATTCTCTCTGCTTAATTTTTTCCTCATTCTTCCACACAAAAATACTCTGTGTATTTTTCATTCAATATCATTCCATTGATATTTAGATTGTGAAGACATAGCCTTTGCTCTAGTAGTTAAGGCTCCAATCAACATATATACTAAGGTTTCCGCTACTGGAGAAAAGGGTTAGTATTCTAAATCTTTTTGTGATTTGTTGTTCTTCCCTGTTTTTCCTTTCATATATATATATATATATATATTTGAAAACTTATATATTCATTTGGCACATTACACTCTTATACTTTTATTTATCAATACATTTATTCTTTTATATTTTTATTTATCAATGTATTTAGCCTTTATTCGATGGAAAGAATGTACTCTTATGTTTATCTTATATTGAGTCCTCATATATTTGTTTGGGTACATTGCATTTTTACACTATAATTTGTTTATCAATACATTTACTTTTTATATTTTTATTTATTGATACATTTTATCCTCTGTTTGATGAAAGAAGGTTAATGATAGTTCTATATTTTAAAATTTTATCCATTATATATTTATAATTTTTTTTATCAATTGAATCATTTAAAATTACTAAAATAACTCAATTAATATTTATAAACCTTTCCTTATGTAATAAAAGTAGGCGTAATGTCGGATCCGTGCCCGAATATTTAATAATATATTTAGGTAGGATTAAATTATATAGAAAATAATTTTAAATGAAAGACTTAATTGAAAGAAATTAAGTTGAAGGGAGCCTTAAATTAAAAAAAAAAAAGACACATGTTGCATGCAAGAGAGGGTGGGCATTGACTCACCCACCCATTCTCCTTGGCATGCACGTTTGAATGTGTATATATATTGGTACCAAATGGTACCATTCTTAAGGAGATAGAGAGATTTAATATATATATATATATATATATATATATTCTTTGGTTTTTAGTAGACGAGAAGAGGAATTGGGAGGAATAGGAGAAACTTACAAATTTATTGTGAGTGAATATTTATTTATTTATTTATTATTTGTTTATTTATTATTTATTTATTTATTTGGCCATTTATTTATTTCATTATATATTTTATTAATTTTGCTACATTATTTATTTTAATTGGGTAGTTGTGTATAGTCGAAGCCTATGACCGAATACACATACTACTATATAGGGGTAAATCCATGTCTAGAATATGGTATGACTGATAAGTGTGTATAGTCGTTACCTGGGGCCGGATACACATGTTACCATAAATATAATATGGTAAATATGTATAACCGATGTCTGAGGCCGGATACATATGTTACTATAAATATATATAGCCGATGCCAGGGGCCGGGTACACTGTGTAGTAAGTGTGCATAGCCGTTGCCAAGGACCGGGTGCACATTGATTTTGGTAGATGGTACAACCATTGTCTGGGGTCATATACATATATTAATTTTAAAAATAGAGATTTGATTGAAATATTTTAAAATGATTATTTTAAATGATTCTTATGAATTGATTATGAACTTATTTAATTTTTATGGATAAGTCGGAGTGTTATTTTTGTTCACTCACTAAGTATTTTTCGCTGAAAATACTCACCACTCATTTTTATTAATTTTCAGAATTAAATGGCTATCTGGGAGATAACTAAGTATTTGATAAGAGAAGCAGGAGCAGTGAAGAGTTTGAAGAATATTATTTAGATAGAATATTTAGTATTAGTTGTAATTAATGAGTTGTATTGCGAGATCTGTATATAATAATGATGACAATATTTTGGGTTGTATTATAATTTAAGAGTTATCTAGTGGATGATCAATGAAGAAGTAATATTTGGCCACATCAATACTTCAGTTAGGAAGGTCAAGTGTGTGACTTTCTAACAAGGGTAGTGGTGGGGTCGAGTGTTACACGTAATACATTTATACCCCTTAAACTTGACACGTTTTATCAGTTTTCTATTTCAATTTGAAATTAACCATTTTGACACCTTAACTTACTAAAAATATTACATATAACATATTTTTTTCATTTACTTGAAGTGTATAAAGAGTTGCATTAACAAGTTCAAGTGTTTAAATAATTAATTACTAAATATCTGTATAAATTTTTAACTTTTTCACTAAAAAATTTATATTTGACTTATTTTAAAATTCACTTCTCAATTTTCAATTGTAATATTGAAAAGCTTTATGAATTAGAATTGAGACAAAAGAGAAAATTTTGAGGTACTAAAATATTAATTAAGAATATAAAAAATGTTTAATTTTTAAGAAAAAATAAAGAAATAACTTTTTTTAAAAAAAAAACTTATAAAATAATTAAGAATATATATATATATAAGTAATTATTCATTATTGTTTTCATGAATTAATACATAAAAGTTAAGATTTTATTTAAAAATGTAGAAATTAATTTCTGAATTTGTTTTGAAAGTGGTAAGATTAAAATTTTAAATTTTTTAAATTTTATTTTTTCACAAAAATTAAAAAAGTTAGTTTATCAAATTCATCTTGTAGGATCTAAAAATAATTTTAAAAGCATATTCTTAAAACAAAATTGAATAAAATTAATACAATTTGTAAAGTTGAACGATCAAATTAAAATAATTTTAAAATTAATATTCTTTTTGATAATTGACTCAGTTTATAATATCATTTTTTTTAAAAAAAAAAAATTCATTTTCTAGCTTTGTGGTGCAAATTTTCCTTAAACAAATTGTACTGAAATTGTCTCCACAAAGATGAGCCATGCAATTTCTTAAAACAATTATTTGGTTTAATTCACTGAGGAATTAGTTTTATTTTTAAAAAGAATCAATAAATTTATTTGTAAATAAATCTTTTATTAATAAATTGTGTTTGATTTAAATAAATATTTTATGAAATAAATTCATTTGAAATTTCTAAAAATTTAGTTTAGTAATAAGTAATTTCACAACACTACAAAGTTTGAATTAAAAATAAATTCTAAAAAATTTTATTTAATCCAAACACATTCACTTGTTTTCATAAAATGAATTTTATAAAATTTTGTGGAATTCTTTTGTACTAAATACACACAAGTTTTCAATTCTTAGAAATCATTAAATTAATCCTTATTTAATTATAAAAGCATTGATACTATAGTTTCTAATATATTTGAAATAATATATATATATATATATATATATATATATATATAGAGAGAGAGAGAGAGAGAGAGAGGTTATTGGTTTGAAAAATTCAAATATTTGTTACTTTTTACAATTTTATCCCAACCTTTTAATTTTCACAATAATATTCCAATTTAGTAAATGTTTGGTAATTTTAACACAAATAAGTTTTTTGTTAAAATTGAATAAAAATGCTAACGTGATATCTTAGGAAATGTCAAATTTACCCTATTTAAAATTTTTAATATATAATGTTTTGTTGGTATAGAAAATAACGCAGCGTATAGCGCGAATAACTAAAACACGTTTCATAATTGAACACACACAAATCTCAAACTTAGAGATTTAATTCTCAATCTAGAGAAAAGCAAGCAAAATTTTTTAATTTAACTGATGAAAAATGAATGATAATTCCCAAAATAAACCCTAACATGAGATATTTATAATTTAACTTTTTAAAAGGACAAAATTGGAATTAAATGAAGTCCCAAAATAGTTAAAATAAAAGAAATCATCAAAACACATCTCTAGCCCAGTCAAAACCTACTATCGCATGTGTAGTTGCGCTAGCAACCATGCGTCCTCCTCTAGCTTCAGCTGCTTTCGCAACCTTTCTGCTACCACAGCAGTGTTGCTAATACCTTGACTGTAATCACAGTGGGTGCTACTGTCGCAGCAGACTGCTTCGCCCTTAGTTGCGCTCGCAGCTGGTTCTGCTGTCACAGTAGAGCTGATCCATGATGAACAACCTTTATCATTCACCTCTACTTGAAAAGAACTCAACCTCGAGTTATGTTCGGGATATGCTAGGCTCATATCTAGTTGAAACAAAGTAATATTTGCAAAACTAAAGGTCTTCAAAATACCCATCCAATTCAGTAAATCAATCACATAAGCATTGTTATTAATTTTTAAACTCTTTTATATGGTTCATATTTCTTTTGTTGAAGCTTGCTATGATCACCTTGCATTCTTATCTTACTAATAGACACCATTACCTCACAATCAACATCAAACACATTAAAACGCCGATGTTTATCCACTTCTACCGTGTACTTTACATTAGCCTTCTCGAGCTTAGCTTTGACATCCAATTGTACCTTTTGAACTTGCTTTGCCAAATCATCGTCTGCTATACTAAGACCCGACACCTTTGGAAGCTTCACTAAATGCAAATCCTGATTAGGACATTTCATATACATAATAGAGAATAGAGATCTACTTGTGGCACTATAAATAGTATTGTTATAAGCAAACTCGCTTGTGCTATGACTAAATCCCATTGCTTCGGTCTATTCATATAAATACTCTAAATAAGATTCCTCAATATCCTATTCACCACCTCTGGCTAACCATCTATCTGTGGATGCACCGTACTACTAAAATTTAATGAGGAATCAAATACCTTTATTGACCCCTATGCATTATCAAGGGAGAATCAACTCTTATTTTGACTTTAACAATCAATTTTATGTTTCTAACATGTTTTTTCAAGAGTGATTATAAGCTAGGATAAGCTCATACTTAAGGATAATGTGCATCAAGGGTTGAAGCTCAAGCATCAAGGATTGAAACTCAAACAAGTCCTTAAAACTTTATCAATTTCATTCTAATTGAATTGTAAGTTTTATGAACTTAAGGCTTTATTGAAAACTCAAAATATCCCTTGGAGTGTTCCTTAAACTCCCATGAAGATGCACAACAAGTTTGGAATCAATCAGAGCTACAACATGCAAGTTATGTCAAGATTATTGACTATGAACATGGTCAAGATTGATTCAAATGTTGGAGCAAGTTTTAGGGTGATTTAGAGATTTATTAAACATCTAAAATATCCTTAGAAATGTTCCTTAAAGTCCTATAGAGGTTTCCACTAATTTTGGGGTCAATCCGAGCCAAAATGTGAAAGTTATAATAAGTTTACCAAGGGGGACAGGACTGCTCACGAGCTAGGGGAGGCTCCTCATAATTGTGAGGAGCCCTGGCTAGCTCATAAGCAACCTTCTAAAGGAGCTCGACAATTGCATTTGAGGTAGGCTTCCTCACAATCCCTCCTCATGATCGTGACGACTCGTGACTAAGCCACTGAACATTCAAATTTGTGCTAACGATCATATTTTTGAAGGTCACGATCATGAGAAAGCAATCTTACTCTTGTGGACACCTTTGTCAGATGAAAAAGTTATCATTTGAAGCTTAAATTAAGAGGACATGATGATGTTAGTGATGTGCCCTAGGCCAATTATTTTATGGCCATATTGTGACTTTGTTATTTTACATTATGATAATAAAGAGGCATATTTATAATATTGACGCTATTGAATTCCATGAATGTTTAACTCTGTGTAAGATCATTAAGTGTGTGACTTGATAGTAAAA
>CATIWO010172572.1:0-17877 GCA_949673435.1 Macaranga tanarius
TTTAATTTATCTTAGAGACTGGAATTAGGAACTGAATTTTTGTCTTATTGTAGGTCCGCCATCCGTATCTCTTATTAAATTGCATAATCAAAAATTTGAAATGAAGATTTTAATTTTATTTATTGGCCTTTTAAATTTATATAAATCCTTATGGTTGCCAAAATTCTTTGTAGGCACATTTGAGGTTTTCTATTTCCTGATTCAGACACCACACTTTTTATTGTACAGGGCTTTGATGTTGATGATTTTTCTGATACTTTTGCATTAAGTAGAATTGAACCAGTCACTCTTAATCAATTTAATATCAAGGAGTATTCTGCCTATGCAATATTGGCTATTAATAAATATAACAAAGAAAAGGTAAATGTAGGAGCACATCGATACATAGAATCTTCATCACGCATAGAATATTTCATGACTTTCATTGCTAATGATAGTGATGAAACTAAAGTATTTCAAGCTTTAGCGGTCCAAAATTATGATTTTGAGACCGGAGAGTCTAATTTAGAAATAGAGTTTTGTAGGTTGAAGCCTACCAATCCTGAACAAGGTTTGTAGGTTGAAGCCTAAATTAAACTAGCTCTTTTTCCCTCTCAAGCGAAAATCAGGATGTGGAGATAATGAAGTTCAATTTTTCTGAATAAGATGCTACCATTTAAAGCATGGTACAAATTTTAATATAAAGTGTTTGCAATTTTTGTTCAATTGTCATAAATATAATCTCAATTTGTATATTGAAACATTTTTCTTCGGGGTTGTGGTTGTACAATAGTTTGAGAAACTTCCTACGGTGATTGAAGAACTGTGGAGTAACGATCCCAATTCTCAGTTGGAAGCGACTAAGCAGTTTGTAACATTTTTATCAATTGGCATGTGCTGAATTGCTCAACCAACACATGTTTTTTACAAAAAAGAGTATGCTGACCAATTTGAATTTCACATTTTTTATTCTTTTTCTTGAATAATTGAGCAGAACTTTACCCTGAAATTTATGAAGGATTTTGAGATGTCTTGTCGCACGGTTTGTGGAGTTTCTTGGAAGGGATGATCAGCCGCAGTTAGAAGCATCAATTGCTTGAACCAGTTCTTTCTTTCTCCTGGTGACATGATTTGGTTGATGATTGTGGTCTTGTATATTTGAGAATTAACTTAATTTCTCTTCATATGCAGTTTGAGGCTGCATCAGCTTTGACCAATTTTGCATCTGGGAGATCAGAGCAGGCACAAGTTATCATTGAGTATGGTCCAGTTCCTAGGTTGGTGCGGCTTCTTAATTCAGGGAGTGAAGATGTCAGAAAGCAGGTTGGTCTTGAGAACTTTTTTGATTCTTGTTTCATCCACTAATGTATTTTTCCAATCTTAAATCTTTTCGTACTTTGTTAGGCAGCATGGGGTAATGTATTTTTCCAATCTTAAATTTTTTCTTACTTTGTTAGGCAGCATGGGCTTTGGGTAATGTTGCTGGTGACTTTCCAAGCTGCAGGGATATTGTTCTTGGTAATGGTGCTCTGATCCCATTACTAGCTCTGTTAAATGTTGCACACTCAAAACTATCCAAGCTTCGCATTGCTACATGGACATTATCCAATTTCTATTGTGGTAGACCATCCGCACCATTGGAACAAGTAAGAAGTAATGGGTTGATTTAAGACTTTCTTTAGCATGATAAAATAATGACTTTATTTTGTTGCGGCTTGTGTCAGGTCAAGCTTGTATTGCCAATTCTCAGGCAATTAATCGACTTTGGACGATGAAGAAGTTCTAACAAATGCTTGCTGGACCCTATCGTATCTTTCAGATGGCCCTGAAGACCAAGTTCAAGCTGTGATTGAGGCTGGTGTTTGTCAACGACTAGTGGAGCTTCTACTGTAAATTCACTTGCCCTATTCTATTCTGCTTTGTTTTTTTCGCTCGCATCTTAATTCATCTTAACTATATTATCATATTTCTGCAATTTCATGAGCAATTTGTTTCTCTACTTATTGGGTGTGTTAGTGGAGTATTCAGTTTTTAGAGTTGCCAACTAGCTTTCTGACTTAATTGCCTTTCATTCTGCCAGTCATCCATCACATACAGTTTTGATACATGCCCTCCGGACATTGCGAAATGTAGCTATGCGTGATGATCCTCAGAATCAGGTAATTACCATTTTCCTATATGTTCAAACCAACAAAAATTGAACCCTTTGTATACAGAGGCCTAATGGATGTTATATTTGGGGTATGGAACTGCCTATGTTAAATGTTTCAACCTTCTCATTTGCAATTCTGAAATCGAACAAGGCTGCCAAAACTTGATAAGAATCCTTTTTGCTACCAATAAAACGAATTCGAAGGGGAGATTCAAATTTGAGACCTATCTTGTCTTCCACATTAAACACAATACAATGAAAATAAGCACGTACGTCAAGTATAATTAGCAACATAATGTACTTTAATTAGCAAGCACTAATTAAAATCTTTAATTAATAGCAAAAAATATTTAGAAAAAAATGTAGAAAAAATCGAATATTCATGGTCACTTGCTCCATTTAAGAGACTCAAACCCCACAAAAAAAGTTCCTCGACTTATATGAGCACATTTCAGGAATTCAGAAAATATCACAAATTCCTTATCTTAAAAAATCCTATTTATAAAATAATATTAATATTAATTTAATATTAAATAACTATTATTTAAATTATTTAAAATAAAAATGAATGAAACTGTTAATTATAATAAATAATATGTAATTATATTTAAAAAATATGATTAAAATGTGTTAAATTTATTAAAATGTATTAAATCGTGTTAAAACATATGTTTAAACATATTTAGACCTATAAGGTTAAATTGGTTACACGGATCATGTCGTGTAATAAATTAAATGTATCCGTATTTAGGTTTATAATTTTGACACGATTAATTAAACGGGTTGTATTCAGATTAACAATTTCTATATTATAATCGTATTTTAATACGATCCGTTTACGACCCGTTAATACGAATTGTCAATCTTATGAATCCTCTTCTTACTCAGCCCATATCTCTCCAAAATCTTTACAGCCTTGTAATAATTTTAATTGTTGTCATAATCTGAAAATTCTCAATTTTTCCAGTCCATCGAATTCATCAATCATCTGTGCATACTGATTTACCCCTATGGATTCCCACTTTTTTGCCGGCCGTACCCACCTTCAGAATGTTCTCCAGTCCCATAAGGCAAATCTCTTTTATGGTCCTGAGGTTTAGAAACTTTAGAAAATTGCAGGGAGGCTCAATGCAACCTTTGTCCGCTACAAATCTGCAGCACAAATAGGTAGTCTCAATGTAAGGTTTTGGTCTTTTTGCTTTAAAGATATTTATGTGGGGGAATCTCTTGCTAACTTCAAGAATATTGAACTTCAGGAATATTTTGGATTTGTGACGCATAATATATATATTATATTTGTTCATATTAGTCAAGTGTAAAACACAATATGTGTCAATACCTGTATTTGAGCTCTTTCCAGCTGTAATTTTTGAGATCGTCCAACAAGCTTCTTTCTGAATACTTTTGTCATGATTTTGCATGAGCAGTTGATCAAGGAGTGGAAGAGCTTTGCTAGTAACTAAAAACTGGAAAAAGAAGATAAACATATAACAGAAGCATTAAATTGGAAATAAAGAGGCACAATCATGGAAGTATATTCCAAAGATGTTTCAATTCACCACTTAAATTGTATTAGCCTAATTAATAAAAATGTGTCAACACCTACTTTAAGCTCAGAATCTCATCAAGGCCCAATGAAAAGAGCTACTTGAAGCAACACATACAAGCATGGAAGTTACCTGAGTCTGAGCATCATCACCCACAGCTATATTTCCCACCGTTCGGAGGACAGGTATCAAAACTGTATGTGATGGATGACTGGCAGAATTAAACACGATTAGGTCAGCACACCCAGTTGGACGACAGTAAAAACTAAAGTACTATAACGCGTGCAATAGGTAAAGGTAGAGCAAACAAGTTGGTCATGTATTAGCAGAAACCGGAAATTAAGGGGACATATATGAGTTACAACGCTAGACAAAAACCAATACAGATCAATAGAAGGAGACATGGAAATATACAGTAGAAGCTCCACTAGTCGTTGAAAAACACCAGCCTCAATCACAGCTTGAATTTTGTTTTCGGGGCCATCTGTAAGATAAGATAGGGTCCGGCAAGCATTTGTTAGAACTTCTTCATCATTCAAGTCGATTAGTTGCCTGAGAACTGGCAATGCAAGCTTGACCTGACATCAACAACAACAAATTATGCAGTGCTAATTATCAAATTATCACTTAAAAGCATTTTATCAACCTAAAGAAAGTATAAAATGAACTAACTGTATTCTTACCTGTTCGAACGGTGCCGGTGGTTTGCCACAACATAAATTGGATAATGTCCAGGAAGCAATGCGAAGCATGGATAGTCTTGACTGTGCGACATTTAACAAAGCTAGTAATGGCATCAGAGCCCCATTACCAAGAACAATATCCCTGCAGCTTGAAGAGTCACCAGCAACATTACCCAAAGCCCACACCACCTAATCAAGAGATAAAAAAGATTTCAGATCGGAAAAATACATTAGAGGCCAAAGCAAGAAGCAAAAGTTCTCAACATAATAAACTTGGACAGTGCAACAGATAGGATGGAAAGATGGAAAAGAAGAAAAGATATATGTTCCAAGAGAGAGAACTAACTAGAAGGGAAAGAGAAACAAGCTCATTAAGATGCAAAACATCATTTCTGCCATATCACTATTATTAATGATTTTCAAAGCTATGATAATATAGAGTTGCTCTGACACCCTTGAGTTACAAATGAAATTCACAAACAAATATCGAAACACCAACCTGCTCTCTGACATCTTCACTTTCTGAATCAAGAAGCCGCACAAACCTAGCAACTGCACCATACTCGATGACAGTTTGTGTTTGCTCTGATGTCCCAGCTGCAAGATTAGTCAAAGCTGATGCAGCCTGCAACTGCATATGAAAACAAATTAAGTTAATTCTCATACAAAAGCGCAATCCTCAAGGAAATCATTTCACCTCTAGAAAGAAAGAACTAGTTCAAGCAGTTAATACTTGTAACTGTGGCTGATCATTCCATCCAAGAAACTCCACAAATCGTGCAACCATACCAGCTGATGTAATTTCTTCATAAATGAAACAACTAAGGTCTGCTCAATTATTCAGAAAAGATAATAAAAGATGTGAAAATCAAATAGGTACAGCATACGATTTTCTGTAAATAACATGTGTTAAACAAATTGAGCATATACCAGCTGATAATAATGGAACAAACTGACTAGTTCCTTCCAACTGAGAATTAAGATTATCAGTCCACACTTCCTCAACCATAATATGAAGTCTCTCCAACTGTTACACAATAAAAGAAAAATGTTTCAGTGGATAAAAAATACAACCATATAGTAATGAGCAAACAGTTTAATTAAGATTGTGTACACAAGAAACAATGATGGGATCATCTTGAGACTGAACAAATGGCCCTTTACGTCGCTTCCTCAAAAGAGTATTTTTTCTAATCTCGACTAGATTAGCATCGTCAGTTCTGGCGCACAGCCTCAGATCCATTTTCTCATCATCCTGGTTTTTCCCTAATGCATTACAAGAAAAATAAATCTAGTGTGAGATTTGGACATTAAAAATTTGAGAACAAAAAATTCTTGATAAATCATTTACCTTCGTCAGGACTCATAAGCTTCACCCTACAAAACTCTACCTGTAGATCATATTCTATACCTTCCACATCATACTCCCCAACCACTAAAGCCTGAAATACTTTGCTCTCACTGCTATCCTTGGCAGTGAAGGTGATGAAATATTCATGGATTCGCTCCACTTGTATATTTGCTTTTTTGATCTCAACAAACTCAAAGTTTGAGTTCTAAACAAGAGAAAGATAATTTATATCAGGCATTAATAGTCGTGGGAAAAAAAAAAAAAAACTCGAGTACCAAAAAGGGAAGACACACCTTTTCTTCATTATATGCATGAATCGCCAATATTGCAAATGCAGAACACTTCTCGATAGAAAACCGATTAAGAGGGATGGGTGTAATTCTAGAAAACGCGAAGCAATCAGAAAATTCTTCTACATCAAATCCCTATACAACAAAAATTATAAATTGATATAGTATCTGAAACAGGAAATAGGAATATAGTATTTTTATACGAAGACTTATACTTAAATCTCAAACATGCATACCTAGGTTCATGATCCCAATTCAAAAGTTTATTTTATGTATAACTATTAGAAATCCAGTTGCACTGCAAATATTCTGTAAGATTTTTGGCAGTGGAATAATTGATTTAATCGTTGTGCCATACTACAAAGGTATGAGACATACATCACTAGCCGCAACTTGCTCCAAGTAAGCATTAATTTGTTCCTCAGTCATATCAGGAATTTCGTTGTGCCACTCATCAGGTTCATCTCCAGGACTTAGAGGTGGATTTCCTTAACAAAACCAAACAAAGCAAATAAAATTAACTAAGGCGTAATGCAGATTCATTCAACTTATAGATTTCTGGTCTGATAATTATCAAAAAAAAAAATGAGTTAATTACTTGGGTCACTGTAATAGGCTTCCCTTAATAGCTTTACTCGATCTTGAAAAGCTTTCAACCGTTTGTCGTGGACCTCACGCTGTATCTTAAAAGCTTCCGACTTCCTCCTATACGCCAAATTCTCCAGATCATCCATCCTAACAATTAACAGACTCCTCTTCTTCCTCTTCTCCTTCTTCGAAAACCTATTATTGTCTGCGGATTTCGAAATTTATAGATATATCATCTCGCATGTTGTGAAAATTTATACAACTCTTTATCCTATTCTAAAAAGGTAATGAGAAAATGTACAAATTGGACCCTTACTTTTTTCTCTAGGAGCATATTAGACCCTAAGAAGTGTTTTGGACCAAAGTAGAACTTATCTTTTCAAAATTAAACCGTATTGGACCTTTTACTAAAAAAATTTTATAATTAAATCTTAACAACTAAATAAAATTTTAATTTTAATGGTTAACAAATGAAAAATTATTTAGATTAATAAATAAAATTGATAAACCTTTTTTAGGAACTATATATGACCTAATTATAAAGATTTTAAAATTTTTAAAACTATACACTAATTTTTAAAATATTTTTGAATTTTTTTGAAAGTTTAAAAAATTATTATGTTGATTTAAAAATTTAAAAATCTTTATAATTAGGTCATATATAGATCCAAAAAATATTTATCAATTTTATTTATTAGTCTAAATAATTTTTCATTTGTTAATCATTAAAATTAAAGTTTTCTTTAGTGGTTATGACTTAATTATAAAAAAATTTTAGTAAAAGGTCCAATATGGTTTAATTTTGAAAAGATAAGTTCTAATTTGGTCAAAAAAAATTTTTAGGGTCCAATGCTCCTCGGTCAAAAAGTGGGGGTCCAATTAGGACCTTTTTCCAAATGATAACATTCCAAAATAACCTATTATTTATTTTAGACTTTTGCTACAGTGCAAACATTTGTATTTATACAAATGGAATTACAACTGTTAGATTAATTTTTATTTAATTACAACCATTGATCATCTGAGTGTATCAATACCTGTAAAATATATCAATGGTTATAATTAATTAAATTTTAATTTAACAGTCTTAATTTCAGTTTAATTTCAGTCTTCATTTTAATTCCCCAATTTGATATTTTATAGAATTAATTAGTATAATATCCTTGGGGTTTGACCTATTATACTATTATATCCCTATGTTTTTGATAGTTACTATAATATTTTGCTATGTTAAACTATTACATCATTATTGTTTAATTTACCGTTAAATAGACTAATATGAAAAAAATTAAAAGTTTTATTTGATCTCTATATTTATAACATAATTTTAAATTCATCCAATTTTGTTATCAAACTAATATAGTTTTTTTTTTAACTTATTATGTTTTTATTACAATGATAATTATAGTAACTAAATAATTTTTATTATTAACATCAAAATAAATTTAAAACATATTAATTTATAATTGAAACTTGTAGCACCCTGTAGGTACCATATACAAGTGTCCAATTATAAAACAGACACGTGAAAATGCTAAAATTTTTCATAAAAAATTTGTTATAATTAAAAGTATAAGTTTATACAAGGTATATAGCTTTACATATATATACAAAAACCATTTGATTCTATTATAAAATCCAAATGCCAAAAATGGTGAGATTCTCATGAGGATGAAGGAGTTGACACCAAGCACATTGTGGACCCACCTGAGCTCACAAATTAACCAAGCTTCAAGCTTTCTATCAAAGCAAGCTCCTCAAGCTAGGCTATCTAATACCTGAAAACTACAATTTGTAAAGGAATGAGCTTGCCACTCAATAAGCAATTGATAATATAATCATACATATAGTTCTTCTCAAGAACTAATTAAGAAAAGCATATAAATAGCATTGTAATAATCAAACAATAGGAAATTAGCATAAAATAAAAGTTGCACATGGGTGTGCAAGATTATCACATGGCTGCGCAAGAATTGTTGCGCGGTTGCGCAGGTTTTTAGCATGGCCACGCAGGGGTTATGCACGGCCGCGCAAGAATTTGGCACCGTTGTGCCTGAGGCGTGCCATTTTTCTCCGGAACCGTATGGCCGTGCCAAAATGACACATGGCCGTACCTGCTTTGACACATTTCTCCTTCTAGACACGTACGGTCGTGCCAAAAAGGCACATGGCCGTGTGAGGGGTCCTGAATTTGGTACCAACTTTTGCACGGCCGTGTTTAAACACCACATAGCCATATCTAATAACCTGTACAACATTCAAAGCATAACAAGCAAGTTTTCGAGCATTCAACCAACATTGATGGTGCCTTATATACACCAAATCTCATCATTTCCACAATTCATAACTATCATTAAGATATGTCACAACTCACATTCAATCAACATGCAATATACATATATACAATGCAAAAATGCATATTCATGCAAGTTAGTATCCGGCCGGAGTTCTCAATACACATCACACACATTTCATATAAAACTTACTTTTTCTTTATCATATTTTTATATACAAGTGGCCATTCCTGAGACTCTCTGCCCAGCTCAGTCTCAGATCTCACACGTATATAATCACAAGAATGGCCACATCTGAGACTTTCTGCCCAGCTCAGTCTTAGACCGTGGGGCTAAATCTCCACACACACACATTTTCTTCGCATACCTCACAATGTGCATATTTCAATTCATACCTCACAATCTATATACTTATGCATTTCACCATCATAATTCAATAATCATTTCATTTCCAATAATATGGTGAAATCACAATTCACACCACATCATGTGGCTTGCCTAACTTATGTGCTAATAATCATAATTCATTATAACACTTTCCAAACCAATGTATCAATATAAGAATTAATTAATTAATTGCTTGGATCACTGTAATAGGCTTCCCTTAATAGCTTTACTCGATCTTGAAAATCTTTCAACCGTTTGTCATGGACCTCACGCTGTATCTTAAAAGCTTCTGACTTCCTCCTATACGCCAAATTCTCCAGATCCTCCATCCTAACAACTAACAAACTCTTGACTGTATATATATACGCATAAGAGTCTGGAATTTAACCTCAACAAATATGAGGTTTTTGAACTTATATATATATATATATATATATATAAGTTTAAAAATAACCCTAATATTTCCTTAAAAAAAACCCTAATATTTACTCCGATCGTCAAATTTGTTGAGGTTAAATTCCAGAATCTTTATGTAACAAGGAAACTTTTGCCAACTTCTGTGTATTACACCCACGCGCGCCCAGCCTAATGGACAGATTGTAAAATGGAGACACTTGTGTCGTTTTTTAGTGACCAAGTGTCACTTAAAACATGTGTAACCAATGTGAGCTCTGGTGCAATACGTAACTGTCTGATGTTAGGTTTTCTTCATTTTGTGGAGGAAGAAGGAAAAAGAAGTTATTATCCAATCGGATACCATGTGTATATATATATATATATATATTATTTTACTTCTGCTGCGTGAATCCAAATTTTCAATGTTATACTCTCCTAAATTAAACTAGCTCTTTTTCCCCCTGAGGCGAAAATCAGTCTCAACCTTTGCTCAATGCTTCTGAAAATGATGCTGCCATTGCAAGCATGGTACACAATTTTAATTCAGAGTGTTTGCAGTTTTTGTTCAATTTTCATGGATATAATCTCAACTTGTACATTGAAACATTTTTCTTTGGGGTTGTGGTTGTACAACAGTATAAGAATCTTCCTACGGTACTTAAAGAACTGTGGAGTGATGATCCCAACTCTCAGTTGAAAGCAACTAATCAGTATGTAGAGTTTTTTTCAATTGGTAAGTGCTGAATTCGCAACACATGTTATTTACAAAAAAGAGTACGCTGACCTATTTGATTTTCACAGTTTTTACTCTCTTTTCTCGGTGCTAACATTTACGAAGGAATTAGAGCAATAGGTACTGTCGCACGGTTTGTGGAGTTTCTTGGATGGAATGATCAGCCACAGTTACAAGTATTAACGGCTTGAACCAGTTCTTTCTTTCTCCTGGTGAAATGATTTGCTTGATGATTGCGGTCTTGTATGAAAATTAATTTCTCTTCATATGCAGTTTGCAGCTGCATTAACTTTGACCAATTTTGCATCTGGGAGATCAGAGCGGACACAAGTTGCCATTGAGTATGGTGCAGTTCCTAGGTTAGTGCGGCTTCTTGATTCCGGGAGTGAATATGTCAGAGAGCAGGTTGGTGTTTGTTTCTTCGTTTGTGAATTTCATTTGTAACTCAAAGGCGTCATAAAGCAACTTTATATCAAGATAGCTTTGAAAATCTTTAATATTAACTTCATATGGCAGAATAGGTGTCCTGCATCTTAATGAGGTTGTTTCTCTTTTCTTTAAATATATAGTTCTTTTTCTCTTGGAAAATATCTTTTCATCGTTTCCATCTTTCCATCTTATCTGTATATAGTACTCTCCAAGTTTATTATGTTGAGAACTTTTTTGCTTCTTGTTTTGGCCGCTAATGTATTTTTCCAATCTTTTTGCTACTTGATTAGGCAGCCTTGGCTTTGGGTAATATTGCTGGTGACTCTCCAATTGCTGCAGGGATATTGTTCTTGGTAATGGTTCTCTGATGCCATTACTAACTCTTTTAAATGTTGCAAACTCAAAACTATATTGCTACACGGACATTATCCTGGCAGACCATCGGCACCATTTGAACAGGTAAGAAATAATTAGTTGATCTTAGACTTTCTTTATCTTGATAAGATGCTTTTAAGTTATAATTCGATATGTGGTACCACATAAGTTGATCTTGTTTATGGTATTTTGTCGTGGTTTGTGTCAGGTCAAGCTTGTATTGCCAATTCTCAGGCAATTAATTGACTTGAATGATGAAGAAGTTCTAACAAATGCTTGCCGGACCCTATCGTATCTTTCAGATGGCCCCAAAAACCATGTTTCAGCTGTGATTGAGGCTGGTGTTTGTCAAAGACTAGTGGAGCTTCTACTGTAAATTTTCTTGCCCTTTTTTTTCTGCATTGTTTTTCCGCTTGCATTGTAATTCATCTTAATTTTATAATCCCATTTCTGCAATTACGTGTACATGAGCATTCTACCTATTGTGTGCATATAGTATTCAGTTTTTACAGTTGCCAACTAGCTGTGCTGACTTAATCTGTTTAATTCTCCCAGTCATCCATCACATACAGTTTTGATACCTGTTCTCCAGACAGTGGGAAATATTACAGCTGGAAGTATTGCACAAATACAGGTACTGGGTTTTGAGTTATAATTAAGTCTTACATGAATACCGTGTATGTGTCGAGCATATATATGTGTAGAGTTGAACATATTCTCAGGATTTGCAACATTTCTTTATTTGATTTTTCAAGTTAATTCAATGAAATTCTAACATAAAAAAGAAAAAAAATAATGTTTGTAACATTTTCATGAAACAGGCTATTATTGAGGCCGATATTGTCCTTCCTCTTGTACACCTTCTGCAACATGCAGAATTTGACTTTAAGAAGGAAGCTGCAGGGGCTATTTCAAATGCAACCTCAGGAGGATCGCAAGAACAGATTCAGTACATGTTTTTCTACTCTTGTTATTTTTATTTGTCCAGTCTGTATCTCTCTATTGCATGTTTTATCAATTTCTGAATTCTTGGATTTTATGCACTGTCAACTACTTAAAAGATACATTGTGTTGTGATGAAACTATTTAATTGTAAACGAGTTATGGAATTGCATTTTAATTCATTATGGCCACTAAGGTCTAGGATCTTATTCTTAATGAATAGTTGCATTTTAATTCATTTTAGCCATTAAGTTCTAGGGTCCTATTCTTAATGAATAGTTGCATCTAATTCAGTGTGTCCTGAAAGCTGATGTAACCCACCGTAAATTGCAAGATTTAAAGCATGAAGACGAAAACCTTACATTGTCACTGCCTATTTGTGTTGCAGATTTCTAGTGGGCAAAGGTTGCTTTAAGCCTCTCTGTGATCTTCTAATATGTCTAGACCCAGGGATTGTAAAGGTTTGCCTCAAGGGGCTGGAGAACATTCTGAAGGTGGGGAAGGCTGACAAGGAAATGGGAATGAATGGTGGGGTTAATATGTATGCACAAATGATTGCTGAAGCCTGAATGCAATGGATTGGATAAAATTGAAAATCTGCTAACTCATGAAAATAGTGAAATTTATGAGGAGGCTATGAAGAATTTGAAGAAATACTGCTGTGAGGGAGAGTAGGAACAGAATGGTCAAGATAGTGGGGATAGAACTCGGCAGGGTTTTGGTTATGGAACTTAACATCCAACCGCTCCTCATGTTGGCTTCAATTCTGGGTGAATTTGGCTGTATTTTTTTTTCTCCTTTTAGATTTCCTATGCCTTCTGGCTGTTATGCTCTTCTAGATGTTGAATTCTATATTTTTTCCTTGCTGCCTTTTGGTTCGGCACACGGGCCTTCTATTCACTTGTGTGATTTGTACAGCCGATATGTTGCAGCGGATGTTGGTTTGCATGAGAACCAGGAGGTTGATAAAAGGCAATTGCCAATTTTTTCCGGTACAAAAAAAGTAGTGATCGAAAGTGAATCTATATATGCACACACATATATATGGTGCAAGTGTTGTGGGCAAAAGAATTAAATATGAACTGAGATATATCATATGGTAAACGCTTGGTCTACAACGTCCCTAAAATCTGACAAAAAAGATGAAGGGCTAGATGTGTTGCCAGATCAAATGCTATGAAATCACAAAACCATAAAACCGATTCAGTTTTATTTTGCAGCAAACCAACATCTTGTTATCCTCTGAGGTCTAAGGAACTTGAAATTTATTATGATTTCACAAGGTCAGCTCTAGGCCTCCAGAGCCCCACCCTGAACTTGTGGGCATAGCTCAATATCAGCTTCCTCTGCAAAACCAAAGGCATGTATCAGATTACTAATTCTCATGTTTTGATTGAAATAACTCAAGTTTCACTTTGAAAAGGAAGTCCCTGAAACCAATGAAATATGACATGCCTCCTACTGTGAGTTTCAATTCAAAATGCAAGACTGTTCAGAATGGGTTGAAGAAGATATTTGATCCAACCATCAACTTCGACAAAGTTCTAATATTCCTTATGAGGGAAAATAAATGTTGCAACCTTTTTCATTTGCAGTTCAGAAATTGCACAAGGCTGCCAAAACTTCAATCTGATATGATGGTTCAGAAAATCAAACCGCAAATAACTCAAGAGTCAAGACAACAGCAGATTCTAAGCTCTCTAAAACCATAGATCAATTCCATATGTTTTTATGCCATCACAAAGGACTTTACAATTTTTCCAGAATTAAGCAGGGAATTTCATGACAAAATTTTATCAAGGTACAAGTACAACCTGCATAAAACATGCAGATAGAGGTAACAAAATGATCACCCTACAATCTGATGCATGCTCTCCCATTCCCAACAAACAAAAGAAGTTGAAACAGAAAGTAGAGACAAGAGACTTGATCTCATGCTCAAAAGGGACAACCGCTAAAAGTATGATATCATGATTTGGAGTCAGTTTAAGATAAATTCTTCACAAATGAAATTAGGAAATTCCTCAGATTTACAGGTCCTACATTGTTCTACCAGCAAATGATGTAATTGGGCAAACGAAAGGTTCACTATAAACCTTATGTAACACTTTCTAATCCTAGAAAAATACTAGAATATAATGACTATCACATCTTCTGTATAGTAGATAATGAAGATGGGAGATTTTGGCACTAATCTAAGGGCAAACAACATGATCAATTATGGCCACAAGAAAACAACAAAAGTCCATTTGGATGCAGTGTCCAGCTAGAAAAGCACCATTGGCATTGTGGACAATATAATAACTTAATAGAGTAAGATGCAATATCCTTAAAAGGGTGGAGCCAAACAGTACATAAAAGCCTTTGAATTGAATTTTATCATGAAAATCCAACTAGTGTGAAGTTCAGATAAATATCAAAAACTGACAGATGGTCATAACTGACTTGGAACAAAAACACAGATGCCCTCACCACCTCATACATACACTACGAGAGTAAGCATCCATAGATTAGAGAAAATTACATGTTGGCAAGGAATGCCTATCTTCTTGAGCTTCAAGGTCCGTGTAACAAGAAGTTTCTGAAAGTCACCAATCTCTGAATCAAGCTTGGCTGCATGAGCTTCAACTCCTTTCCCTATTCCATTTAGAAACTCTGGGATTCCAACTTTCACTGCAACACTGACGACACCCTCTCAAACACAATTTGATTAAAATTTAACAAATATCAATATTATTAAAGAAAAAATGTCCTGCTTGATAATAGCAAAATATAACTAAAACCATTTTTTCCAGACATGATGAAGCAAAACATCCTCTCAGGACATCTCTCAAAACTTTGAGGAAAAAAAATAGCATTCAAGATTCAGTATTTCCTTTAGTATGTTCTAAAGCACAAATCATATCTCTATTTGCTCGCTAAGATCAACCTGAATTGATGTACCTAAATCTGTAGGTTACATCGCTTAAGAACAGTAGGTATTTCTAAATCAATAGCAGAGGCATATATAATTCTCAAAAAATGACACAGCTCTCCATTAGCGAACTTGTTTAGGATGAATTGTTATTAGCCCTGTTAAAGCATAATAAAATAAAATAAAATAAAAAGCAACACCCATAATTTTATTGCCCAGTGCAGCTATTTCTATTTGTCCCAGCTGAGCAAAGTTTCCAACTTTAATAACAACCCAAATCTTAACACAGGAAAATTTTTACAACCCAATAATCATACTCAATTTACTATCAGAAGACCAAACAAAAATAGAAAATTAAACTCAAGAGTGAGTGTTACCTATATAAGGTGGGGATTTGGAGAAGAATCTGAAGGACCCAGAAGTTGAATTTGATTGTGGTGTAGTAAAGACTGAAGCTTTCCTTGTGTTTTTTATTATTTGCCTCCACGCCATCTCTGAATCTCGCTTTCTCTGCTGTACGCGATCAAAGGGACAAAGATTGCGCATAAACCGAGCACAAATGGGGGTTTAAGAGCAGATAAAACGCACCGTTTCGGTGAACATAGAAATTGTATCGAACCAAAAACAGAAGTTTAATAATTTTGACTTTTGATTGATTCTGTAAAATTTCAGTTTATATTAAATAAAATAAAATAAAAATTATTGTATATGTAATATTTAAATTTTTAGTAAAATATGTGTATATTCATGCAAAATATGTTTATTTTTAGTTCATGAGATTTTAAGTTTAAATCATTCAATTTCTTTTTTTCATTTTTCTAAAAACTGTAGTTAACTGAAGAGTGAATTATTATTGTTATTATTATTATTATTATTATTATTATTATTATTATTATTATTATTATTATTAAAATGTCATGCGATTTATTGTTTTTTGGATGCATGAAAAATTTGTTATTTTTGTTGATAAAAGAAACTTACTCTATATCTAGGAACAGAGATCACCTTCTACTCACCTGCAACAGTACTTCTCGTACGTACACCATCCTCAATAACTTCCATTCTCTTGTTTTTTCTTTTGATAAATTATCAATTATTCTTCAAATTTTTTGGATTAATTGTTAACTATTCTTTGAAATTTATTCGAATATACTTACCGATATTTTTAGAAATATATTATGAATCTACATTATTTAAGAAAAATTGTTATTTACAAAAAATATGAACAGGGTGTTATTTTTTTTTATAAAATAATGTTATCTTTAGTAAGTATAAAAATTAATCTTTTTCCATAATTTAATATATTATACATTAAATTATTGCTTTGTAGAAAAATAAACTAGTTCTTTATAAAATTAATTTTATAATTATATACGGTAAAATTACGTTAGTTATTTTAACGTATGAATTTTTAAATTAATAAAAAAATGACAATTTATGAAAATAATAACTAAATTTTTTATTTGCGAAAGAAAATCTCAATTTCATAGAACAGATGCCTCTTTTTGAAAAAATATATATTTTAAAAAAGATAGTTTCAATTAATGAAGTGGTACTACCATTTCATTAAAAAGACTATATAATTTATCAATCAGGGTTAGGGTTGGTGTGAGTGGTTCGGCGCTTTCATCACTTAAGTGAGATTAGGGATTCAAACCCCGCTCATGTATATAATATCCTTAATTGGGAGCATTTTACCCTCTTCGTGGGCCAACTCGGTGTGAGCGAGGATTAATCTGGATGTGGTACGGAATTAAAGATGTCTCTCATAATTGGGGCCAGTCCAGTACATCTCGTGGGCATACTAAAAAAAAGACTATATAATTTCATTAAAATAAAATAGGTTATTTTATTTTAAAACAAAGTTACTACCGAAGGTACCTATAATATAAATTTCATATAGGTTTTAAAATAAAAATTAAAAATTTAATTTTTTTAAAAAAAAATTAGATGAAACCAAAAGAAAAAATCATTTTACATAAAATTTTACACCTTTTTAATTTAAAAAGTGAAATTTTTTTAAAAAATTTACATAAATAATAAGAACATAAAAAATTATATGAATGTCAGAAAGATAAAATTTTAAGAACTCAAAAAGAAATTATGTGTTACAAAATTACAGTTTAATTTTGAAACTAACAATAGAACTAAGTAAAGAGTAAATTAGTCTAATAAAAATAAGCATCATATATGTCATTGTATTTTTTTTAAATGAGAAACTGACTAACATATTTGTTATGACGTTGTAAAAATAAATAAATAAATGTATATATTTTTTTAAAATTGTTCTAAGCATTTTAATTTGTTTTGGTGTCATGGTAGGTGATTGAGGTTATCGAGTGAGCTACAAGGTCCTTGTGAGGTATTTTCACCGCTTATATACAATTTTTTTTTTTTTATTATTATTATTTGAAAATGTGTTTATTTTATTTTGAATATTAAGTAAATGCTTACAGTCCCTCCTTAATTTATCTTCTTGTTTTATTTTTTGTTCCCCTGAATTGTGTTTGTTTTCAAAATAAGTCATACGAATGGGTCCTAAAATAAACATTCTTTTGGCTTAACCGTGTTATATATTTTTATATGGACAATGATACTTGTACATGTGAGAGACACCAACAGTGGTGTCTCTCACAGAAAAAGATAAAATTTTTTTTGTCCAAATTACTATTTTATCCCTAATAATATTATAATATTAAAAATTATATAATAATAAAAATATAGTTATTTTAATTAATTAATTAATTAAATTGACAAAATCTAAAACCTAAAAAAGAACTGAGTGAACCCGTCGTGTCATAATTTACAAATTCATGT
>CATIWO010172586.1:0-13702 GCA_949673435.1 Macaranga tanarius
AGATATACAATATATAAATTTTTATTCATTTAAATATTTTAAAAATATATTATTACAAAAAATCATAATTTTATAATAAATTATTTAGTAAATAATTTATTTTAAATTATTTTAATGAATAATTTAAATTTATACATTGTAGTTTTAGAAATTTTTTTAGCTTGTTTAGGCTCGTTTAAACTCGTGAACAGCTCGCGAACACTTAGCAGCCTAATAAGCTCGGTTCGAGCTCGGCTCGTTTATAAACGAACCAAGCCTGAGCTAGCCAAAGCTCGGCTCGGCTCGGCTCGTTTACACCCCTAGTAAAAAAAGGTACGAAAAATGTGGTTTAAGAAAAAATAAAAAACTATTTGCATTTTGCAATTGCTTTTCACTTTTCTCATCTCAATTAATAGAAGCATCATTGTCACTATCATTGTCCTTGGCACAGCAACCATTAATACCACCACAATAATCCACTTTTGTCTTCATCACAACTGGTGATCTACTGCAGTTGACAAAAACAACAATGCTACTAGATCACCCTAGCCGGTACCACCTTCCCTAAAAAACCACCACTGTAATTATCAGCATTGCCGCTAACACAATCATTGTCACTTCCACTAGTGACTCGACCATTAATGTTACTGATGAACAACCACTGCCACCATACTAATGAACCACTGCCACAATCACCATCGCTGAAAATTCGCTGCCACTTTCATGATAGAAAATAACAGCTACTTTGCTACTACCACCATCACCATAATTATCGGTACTACACAGCTATATTGGAAAACTGGAAATAGAATCACATTAAAGATATACTTTCTTTTTGCTTTTATTACACAAAGAAGGGCAAATTACATACTACTAAACATGCTTCCTTTTAACTGATTTTGCCTTATGCTTTACAGGAAAATTCAATTCATTTAATGTCTTTTGGAAAGGAAAAACATAAAGCAAAACAGCAACTAAATTAATGAAAGATAAAAGAAGCAGATGGTTCCAAATGCTTCAATCCTCAAGTACAGTTTGTCATTGGATGGTAATTTCTTTAATTCTTTCAGGGAACCAACACAATAGCTTTGTTCAAACAAGGGTTTAAAATTTTAGGCGAAGACAATATGTGATTTATGCATTTAGCAGATTTCTGATAATAGTATCAGAAGCAGAAATATTATAACCTTGAATTAAGAAGGTAAAATTGGTACATGAACAACACTTTCAGTTATATAATTTCTGATAAAAACTTACAGAAATCATTGCCTCATAATTTGGTTCCATCGCAAAGCAAGCCCATAGTGCCTCTTTTCTTATCTGCAGTAAACCAAAAACTTCACAAGTCAGATCTACAAAAACTATTTGAATCAAGTCTCAGATAGAGGACCTCATCAAACAAATAAGTGATGGTATTAGAAGAATTTCAACGAAAAAAAACTGGGCTGCAAATAAATTATTGTGGGAACTGTGAATTCAGCTATCAGGATGACCACTAGGATGAAAACTTGGAAAAGTTTAGCCAAACAATCAGTAACTCACTTATTCAACAACAGCAAATAGGCTGCTTTGTGATTTTGCACTTGATTGTTTTTGGGTGGATATCCATCTGACATTGACCATTTTAGGGTTGAGATTTTAGGTGAGCTGCCTCAGTCCTTGAGCCAATGACGATACATATGAATATCCAATGAGCAAGGTGTGTATACACAAATTGATTTTTTGTGATATATTAGAAAGCAAAATGAGCTACAAAACAGAAGATAGCTCTCCCCTTCTCACAAACATACCTAACACTATTCAAAAGACATTCCACTATATAGAACTCAGCAATTATTTGTGGAGAAGTGGCTGGTTATTGCAAAAAAAACTAATGAAGGTAGTCCAATTATCAAAAGGCAAAAGGGCAAGGTTATTGAATACAATAAAAACGGTTTTGTAACATAAAAAATAACCCACATGCAAGGTTTGTTGCAAAAGGATACAGTCAAGTTGAAGGACTCAACTACAACAAGACTTTTTCACCAGTAGCTAAGTTTGCTAAAATAAAATGTCTGTTGGCAGTTGGCAGTTGGCATAGTCAAAGAATGGGAAGGCTATCATTGGAAATTGAGTAGGGAGGGGTTGGGAGGATAATTTTGTGCAGCACCTTGAACATGACGTGTGCTCCACCTCCCTTTTTTTTTACTGGTCTTCAATAGCAATATATGAACAACTTTAATTTTAAATATGGATCCCTAGGTGCCTCAGTAAGGCAGTAGCTCCCTCTCAACAGCACTGCCTTCACATTGTCATCCTTGAAGATATTCTTAAGTCTTAATAAGCGTTCCTAATCAGTAATCAGGTAAGCATTTTATGTTTCACTATGTATTTGGAAAATGATGAATTACAATGTGCACAAGGAGTTCCTAATTGGATGTTTGCAGTAGAATAAAGCAAGCAATTAAAATTAGACATTAGGGGAAAACAGGAAGAAAAACCATAGTCATCAATCGTTCTGTTGGCTGTGAGTAATTATTTGTCCACATGTTGATTACCATGCCATTTGACTGGAGACAACTGTAACTAACAGAACCAGCATATGAAAATTCAAATATATTCCTCTAAAATTCAACATCTCAAATCAAGGTAACTTGTCAAGGCAGGAACTGCAATTAATACAAAAGTAAATGTGACTAACAGTTAAGATGCTCTACCTTCCAAAGTTCTTTTTTAGCTTCAGGCTGTTCAGCAAAAACAAAATCTGAGCCATTGTGCTGAGAAATGATCTTCTGAACTATTAACGTTTGCTCACGTGCATAAGCCTCTAATATACAATAAACAGGAGATGTATATTAAAAAGAAAATAAGTCACAAGAGATAAAAGGAAGAAGAGAGCCTAAAGAACATATAAAATATGATGCACATTAATTGAGGACACACATACAGTGCACTCATGGCAGAGAAAGGAAAAGCAAGAAAAAGCAATGTCCTTTGGTTTTTAAGAAAGAATGGACAATGAAAGTTCAAATTACAGAAAGAAAACAAATTTCATTGTCTTATATCTTTCTTACTTCAAATTGTCAGTATTACAAGTAATTACAGCATATTAATTACAATTTCTCCAAGTTCTATTTTCTAAATTTGGACAAACTGATTACTAACAATCATGCAATCTGGTTTCTCTTCATAAGAATTGGGAGCCTCTTTTGCAGAATATTGACTTAAAAGCCCCACCTTTTACTAAATTCACAATAACTTGATTATAAATAAAAAACTAAAATTAATAAAAATATACTTGTAATTCTGTTTTTATTATTCAAGAAGTTGATCATAATAAATTTATCATGTAAACTTATTTGCTAAAATTTAAAGTCAATAGTTAAAAATCTTGTTACGTTAATTTACTTTGTTGACTAAAAATAATATTTACTAGCTGTCCATTAATTAAAAAGAGGAAGAAAAAAAAGAAACACTCAAGGCAAAGTGTCGTCACATAAGTTCTAAGTCATTTTTAGGATATGTATATACATATCTATCTCTTTACCTACCTATCTATCTATCTATCTAGACTTAATGTTGTGTTTACACCAACAAACTGGAGTGTTCAGGAAAAAGCTACAAGATTCATAAGATGTAACATGGGCAAACCACAACACCTAATATTAAATTACATAATTCACAAGAAAAAGACATTAGCTCTCACCTGTGCCAATGAACTCAAACATCAAAGTAGGAACTTCAGGTAAATTCTTTCCATTAGCAATATTTATAGCCCTCACTTGAACCTCATCCAGCAGTTCTACTCTCGACACCTAAAGTGATCAGAACGTCCATAAATAAACTGAATGCTAGAATAAAATTTTTATTGAATTCCTACCTGTATGCCAGACATCATAGTGGCTATGGCAACATCTGCTGCATCCTTAATTGTAGGAAAATTACACATTGCAACCTGCATTATTTAAATCAATCAACAAAATGCAGCAAAGATAAATTTATGCAGCTGAGCATAAAATGTCAAAAACAAAATCTTAAGAAAATAACTGTCATTTCAAGAATAATATAGGCATTAAAGTGAGATTCTAATACTTCATTAAGCAAACTCTCTTAATACATTTTGACAAATTTTTGCATGAGAGAAAACAATTAAAGTTTATTCCATTTAAACATGAAATTTGGAAAAAGTTGAATGCAATGAGAAATAAAGGGAAAAAAAAAAAAAAAACCATTACACTCCATTGTCTATCAGTAACCAACCATAACAAAATGCAGTCTCTTAATCATATATTCAGCTGTTCATTTCAGCTTAATCATTAGAATTTTATTTATTTCAGAAAGGTCACACCTAACACATTTTAATTAATAATAGGCAAATTTAATATGGGAATAAAACTTTACTGACCTGGTTCTAAAATTTTTAAAAAAAAAAACTTTTTTTAGTAAGTAAAATAAAAGTTTCACTAAACAAAAATTTGGAATGAAGACCAAATCAAAAATCGAGTGATGTTATCAATACAAAATGAAGTTCAACAAATGTAATGAAATTTCACAGTAAGTTGAAATCTCCATTGAATAACAGCACAATTAGTGTATTTCATTTCATAACCGCAAAATTAATTTACTTTATTTTGCCAATAATTTAGGCACCAAATAAAAATACCTAATATGATGTCAAAAATTCAGATGAAATCTAACAAAATCTAGAAATGGACCTCTTTGAGACAATATAAAGGTTAAGTGATATGGCTGATAATAAAGTTTAACAACTATGAGGAAATCAACAAGTTCACTGATTATGCATGGACATTAGCCATTCCTTTTCTGCTTATTAATGGTAATAAAAGATATATAAGCAATGTCTCTTCTTCACTCTCAACTCACAAGTCATCATGTGCTTTGCCTCTAGAATGTATAGACCAAAGTCAAGTATAAGAGTATATTCAAATGAGGACAAATGATATACGTGGTCTGGTGTAAACATGACAGAACTAAAATAATTCTAAAATACACTTGCTGAAAAAAAAAAACACACACACACACACACACACAAAGAGCAACTATTTGTTTAAATTTATAAAAAAGAAGCTTGCAAAAAAAAAGAAAAGAAACGGGCAAGATACCACTGAATGCTGTGGAATTTTCTGAAGCCGTAGAGTGACCTCCGTTATTATGCCAAGTGTTCCTTCACTTCCAATCACCAGGCGAGTCAAATCATACCTAAATAATGCAAAATACAGTAAGCTCAAGAACTGACAGGTAGAAAAAGAAGAATAAAATCAATCTTCTAATCATTACATCAAAAGAAGCTATTTAATTATCAATGAGATTCAGAAGTTATTGAGGATTGTGTGAAATCAAATGAATCATGGTAACCACAACAAACTTGGGTAAGAATGGCAACTTATCATTGATCATACTAAAGTTTTAGGCCAAATTCATCAAAAAGTTATGCACATTTGTTTCACTTTGCCAAAATGCCCACATGAATTGACCAGGAACAGAACTTGAGATCATTAGGTTGCCTCCAAATTTCACCAGCACTCATCTTTTGCAATTACTTATGACTTTCACATAAAAATACAGAAGTAGAAAAGAGAATCTATACTAACTAGATGGAGAAGAAAAAAAAAAAAAAGAATTAAGTTCTCACCCTGCTGCACTCTTTCGGGCACGAGAAGCTGTCTTGACAACATCTCCATTCGCAAGAACTACCTGGAACAGAAAATAGTGTTACGAAATCAAGCATCATAATGACAAACTAGAGTAGAGGCAAAAGAAACATACCTTGAGACTAATGACATTATCTCGCATAGTTCCGTACCTACAAGCTAAAAGCAGGATTATTAAATCCAAAACAAATATAAACATTGAAATAGTTGCTTCATTAGTTTCTTATTTTTCTAAATTTGACAAGAATATGGCAAAAGAAAATACATTGAAGATCAAAGTAAAAATTAAATACAATATGGACAAAACGTATAACATCAACCATGTCATGCAAGGTATCCATTGTTGTACAGAGAAATAGAATATTTACTTTAATGAACTCATGGCCTAATCAAAAGCTGGTCAAGCAAACTATTCATTGCACTACCATATGATTTCACAAATAAACATGAAATAAGGCAGCTTCATATAAGTCTACAGGCATCACTTAGACATTGTATTATAGTCATTGTCAGAACTCAAGATTTTAAAATTATGAATCTCTTACAGCCAAAACATAAGCACTTGAAATTTATGAGTAATTTTGGACAAGGCTCAATAAAGCAGAACACAATTCATAGAGGTAACACTAGTGGTATATTATGATGGTAGGCAACTGAGGGAATATAGGTAATAATCAAGCCTGGATGAACTTATAAAACTGAAGAATAATGGTAAAAACAGATAACTCTAGTCAATTGAGCCCAATGCAGACACATTATGTCTCTAGGATTTTGTTCATTCATTAGAAGTCAAATACCATCTAATGTTCCACAATTTAGGAGATCTCAAGAAGTCCACCCAAAGTATGGCAAGGTTAACTTTTCTCACTTTGGTGAACAATATGAGTTGTTAGTACAGTTGGTTCTGTACTTGTTGCAAGAAGAAATTCCTACAATAAAGAAGAGAAATACGGTCCACATGTGACAGTAGAATGGCCTATGCCCTTGAACAATCCAGGAAAAGCAATATCTGATTAGTTGTTCAAGCAAAAATGGGATCACTAACTCTAAGAAAATAAAAAAATCATTCCAAGGCAAAATTCCTATACAAAATGGAGGTCCTATGTTATTGGCCAATAAAAAAGAATTAAAGTACTAACCAATGGGTATTTAAAAGTCACGTAACTAGTTTTTACTTTCTAAAACTAAGTTACTGAACTATTATCACCAATGATAGATGAAATAACAGCTAATGAAGCATAGCAACTACCTCACAGCTAAAACACCAGAGCAACGTGTAGCGCACATTCCTCCAATGGTTGCACAAGGCCTTGCTTGTCAACATGTGAAGACGATAACAATAATAAAAAAATAAAACAATCTTTAATATCATGGCTGGTTCTTTATTTTCTACACATTCAGAACAATAGAACAAAATAATCACCAAGATTCACATTGTGTAACTAAGGTATATACACAACATTCACTTGGCTGAAACATTTGAAACTAATTTTGAGATCTAAAATGAATCATATTATTACAATCCCATAAATATGTTTTGTTGCAAGGTTAACAAAAGGTGAGCATACCTGGATTAAGAGGAAAGAAAAGACCATAAGGCTCCAAGTATTCATTGAGCTCGATCCAACCAATTCCAGGCTCAACAACCACCCATATCCTCAATATGCAGTGCTTTAACACTCTACAAGTTGATCAAGCAATGCCATAAAAATATCAATAGAAAAGAACTTTAGAGAGATAGTTGTGTGTTTCATGCATTCAAAAAATGAACATAGTGTTAAGCTAGCGGAGAATATGATTGCATTAACTAAGAGACTTCAAAATTTGGAACACAAAGGAGGAAAAGAACTGAAATGGATTCACCAAGTTCTTGCTAGAATCAGATGCATAAGAAACTTACTTTTTCTTTTCTCTTTACAAGTAAAGTGCAAGGATACAAAGCAGCAAGCTAAGCAACAACCTCAATGAAAACATTGGTAACTTTGATTTAAGCCAATATTTTTCATGGACAAGTAAAGTGCAAGGATGCATCTCAGTTAATTTTTGAGCATAGACTTTGGAGAAGTTCACAATTAATGAAATTAAAAATGGCAAAAATTAGGGCAAATGGCAGAAAATATATTTATATTAAAACTCATGTTGCGAAATTCATTATAGTACTGTTTGATTAAAATGTACCTTCATTAGTGACATGTCAATGCAAACACCACCATGAGGAGATAAGGTGTGACCCTCAATTGACGTAGCTCCACCATAAGGTAATATAGGGACCTAATTGGACAAAAGAAATCCAGTTTAGGTGGTCTTGCTTAATTTGAAAAGCATAGCCAAGTACCGGTGATGCAAAGCAATGAGATAATGAAAAGGACCATGACATGTAAATCTCTCTTCCAATGTTGTTTTACAATTTGCAAATTTAAAAAAAGATGATATTATTATACAACACTAAAATGGTAGATCATCGTGCACCAAAATTGTAATTTAGATGCTTAGGCACATCCACTAAAATAGAAAACAAAACCTTGGTAGCAAAAGCTCCATAATCGATTAAAGCAAACCAATTTAGTATTTTTTGTCCATTGGTTTCTTTATAAAATTTACAGTAAGGGAAGAGTTCAGACCTTATGCTAGTCACAACATTTGACAATACTGGAAACTTGCTCCTCTGAACTGAAGAAATGAAAAACTGACTCTGTGCATTCTGCAAAGAAAGCTACACTACGTAACACCAGTAACCATTTAATTGACACAATTGAGAAGTGAACAAGGATTTAATATACAATTCAATTCGTTATGCGACAAAGTTTCTGAATTCTTGCAGCAATATTGACATTAAAAATAATATCCAGACAACTTATTAAGACTCTCTACGTAATACCACTGTTTTAAGCATATTATTCTGAAACAGAACAAATGAACAATTGACGAAATTATGAAACTCACCTGCTTTATGAAAGCTATTCTGTGGCTTTCCATGACAATACCTTTCATCATAATCCATTGTCATGTCATACTGTAACTCTTAAAAAACTAACACAATAGAATCAATCTCTCTATTCTACATTTCAATTCATGAAACATTCAAAAAAATTGCAATACCTAATTGCTGAAAAAAAAGTACAAAGAACTCCAATTATGTACATACCTGACAGATAGCTCTTGAACTTGAACTTGAAGCCTATAAATATGTACAATCTTATTTATAGTCAAAATTTTTTGAACTTGAAGCCTATAAATATCACTTTGACCAATAAAAGAAAATGCATAGCCAGGAACTCCAATTCTTACACATTTATAGGTGATTACAAGCCAGATCCAGCAAAAATGAGAAGAAGTTTTGGTTTTAAACATGAGGAATTTTCCATGCATGAAGAGTTGTGGAGCTTTGAGTGAGGAGCATTATAACATTTTTTATTCAATAGTGCAGGTGGCAGAAATAAGCCTGTTTCATGCAAAATAATTAAACCTAATTCTTGGTGAATGGCATGTTTCATAATGCAAATATAAAATGCTGAATTCAGGACTAGTGCTTTTTAGCAAGGTGCATAGTCTAGAAAAGGAGCTGGTATCTTTCTTGAAAATAATAAGCTGTTTTTGGTGTTGTATTCTTAGCTATCATTCTACTAATTGAAGCATCATGCATTTGCTATCATTCTCTTTGTATGGAAACTGATACATGGGAACCATGAAATAAAAAGCTACTATATATTTAATGAAACATAAAGGGAATGTCAGGCTCATGTCTTTCGAGATAAATAGGCAACGTAGATTGGCTGAAAACTATTATTTGAAGCTTGAAAAAAGCTTAAAAGTTTAAGCAAGGCATACACACATAAAACATACAAACATTTTTCGCATAGGGGAAGTAGATTTCAATATCTAATTTACAGTGACAATGAGGGTTAGAAACGTTTGTCCCTTCCCTCACTCTTCTTACTCATAAGCAAAGGTAAAAAAAAACAAATTTTTTTAAACGACAAGAAAGAAATTTTATCAATCCTTAAATCAGGTGTATACCATAACTTATAAGGTGTGAAACACATTATTTTGAATTACATAGATTGGCCAATATCAGAGACAAATGTAAATCTTCATTACTAAGGAGCAAACAGAATTTGAGATTTGAATACCTAAATAACAACTGCTGTTTTCTTACTAACAAGTATATTATTTTAGACACAAGCATTTATCAATCTTACAAGTGTGCAAGAAACATGATCTTACCTGCATAGTTAACAATGTCAAAAAGGACAGGTATTTGTCAATGGTACAAGTGGCAATGGTGCTGGTATTTGTCAAAAAGGACAGGACTTGAAAAGCTAAGAATGATCAATAGTATTTCCTGCATAATTAACAATGTCAAGGAATAACACTAACATCTATTATCCTGCAAATAAGGTGGTGGCTAGCCCCTTGCCTTTTGGGTTGAAACCAGCCTGTGACAGTTATTACAACTCATTTGCTTCAATTTCATTATTATATACTGTGTATAATGCATATGTTATAGCTCATTATTACAGCTCATTCTTCTACTACAATCAAGTCAGCATAATTAGTTACTAAAGACCAGAAAGGAAGTGGAAATAAGCAGTAGATTTGAAAAAAAAAATTGTTCACTGCAGACGGCCAAGAAGATGAAAGCCCTACAATGAGAAAAAAGCACACACCTATAACAACAGCATGCAGTTATATACCAAATTTATTCACCACATTCATACTACAGACTTGAACAACTTTTTTCACCTCAGCCTACAGCTCCTTCCACTCCTATTCAAACCTGGTATTAATTGACTCCTTTAACAAATGATTGTTAAACTTAAAGCACATAGTATATAATTAAATGTGCACTCTTTTATTTGCCATATGGTTTCTGATACAAGCAAGATAATTTCAAGCTATGAAGTTCTTTTATTTCACTGGTAGCTTTATTTTTTTTCGTCTTTCTTGCATTATATATATATATCTATATATATATCACTAGTTAATTACCTGTGCACCTAGCAACAGAACTCTATCTTCCTTCTCCTTGCAATTTCATATGCTCGCTAAGTAACTTGTCTTCCTAAAGAGTCCAAGGACCTTTCCTCCACCCTTGTTCAGGAATTAAAATTTTAATTTTAATTTTAAAATTAAAATTTGTTGTTCAGTTACTTAAGTAAAGAAAAACAAATTAAGGATTCATCTAATGTAAAATACCTTTTGGAAAATAGGATATCGTACCTTGTATATTGTACAAGGCTGGATACTTTGCTTCTTCAATTTTCCCAGGCTCTTGTTTTAGAAATTGATTATGAAAACAACACAATCTATTTTACAGTAATTATTTTCAACCACCCTTACGTATCCATGTCATGGTGGAGCAGAAAAAGTAACTTCTATCCCTGCATCATGATTCAATGATAGAACCATTAGCTACTGAATAATAGACATACCCAAAAATAAATGCCTTAACTCTAAAACAGAAAATCAAGACAATGTTAAACAGGATCTGATCTAGAACCAGCAATTTTCAAAGACATGCATAAAATTCTGAAACACATCGCCAGATGCATCAAGTAGAAGAAATATTAGTACACAATCATCAATTTCAGCAAACGGCTGATACAAAGAAAATAACAGCTGATACAAAGAAGATAACACCTGATATAACCCAAATTTCTACATTTGATTAACCAAAACAAAGATATACAGCTGATACAAAGAAAATAACAGCAGAAGAAATAAAGATAACCATCCAATAAACCTGCTCTAGTATCCTGAATCCGTAAGATAAAATGCACCAGGAAACATATGTTTTTCAGGTGAAGAAATAACAAGAAATCAGAACTATAGCCAAGTACACCAAGCAGCAATCAGGGGAAAACAATTTACAAGTGGACAAATGCGAAATCAGTAGCCTAGGTACTGAAATCTGGTACAGCTACTGCAATTGCGGCCAACTACTATTGGTGTTTATAGAGTTTAAAAAAGTTAGTTCCTATTAAACAAAAGCAAATGCTACTATGGCATTCAATCTTTAATGAATACATTATCACTCTTCTTCTACATCTAATTCTTCAAATTCTTCATCCGACTCTATTTCTGGTTCTGCCTCATCATTTTCTTCAAATTCTGTATCATCAATCTCTACAAAATCCAAACTTTGATCAATTAGTGACTGAGGTTCTGCATCCGCTTCAATATCTATATGATGGCCTTCTATTACATCCTCTTGAAATGCTCCTCCATTTGATAACAAAGTGATAGATGACTCATTAACTTCCACAATAGCCCAAGCTCTAACCTTACAAACAGCCCACCAATTACACATGTTTTTCCTTGTGCTAGGATAACATGAATAATACACCTGCATTGCTTGCTCTGCCAAAATAAATGGTTCATATCTATTAAATCTTCTTGTGCGATTCACATCTACAAGCTTGTACTGGTGGTGATTTCTTGTACCTAAATTTGGTGTCGGATCAAACCAATTACAGTTGAATAATACGGTTCTCTTGATTGGCAACGCAGGATATTCCAACTGTAAAACCTCTATTAATTGACCATAAAAGTCCAATTCAATTGCGCTGAAATTAGAACCCTTTATGCACACTCCACTATTCATGGTTGATTTATTTGCTCCATAACCCAAAGTGCGAAACTTATATCCATTCACAAAGTAACCAGGATACGTCCGAACACATCGTAAAGGTCCTTTTGCAAGGTCCTTTATAAACTGGTTGGAGATATTTGAATGCGGATAGTGAGCCTATACAAAAATTAAAGTATAAAAATATATTGATTAAAGTCAACAAATTATATCTATATGTATAATAATTTAAGTTTTATTAACTCACATATGTCTCAAACCAAGATGCAAAGTCTATCTCAAGTTTAGCATCAACTTCGTAATCTTCAATGTACGGTTGATCTTCTCTTAAAACAGCCACAAATAATCTATGGCAAATGCAGATGATTTTAACCAATTATATATTATAGATATGAACATATTATAAATGATTTTTCAGTCATATATAAAAGAAATTCAAAAACTTACTCAATATATGGCTTTACTTCTTCGCAATTCAATAAAATGTACGTACGAGCTGCATGATATTCTTCCTAATTAAGATAACGAAATTTTTCCTTACCAAACGCTCGACCGGGATGTTTAAAAATGGAGGGCATCCCATCATATTGTTGATTTTCATCTCTATCACCGGCATCATTTCGTGGCACTTTTCGATGTCTCGTACTAACATGTGGCTCAAAATAGTGTGCACAAAATGAAGATGTCTCCTCAACCAAGTAGGCATTGCATATTGACCCTTCAACCTTTGCTTTATTAGGCACATTATTTTTCAGCCTTCAAAGGTACCTAAAACAACTTTCTAATTAAATTTAAAATATTATGTCTTTTAAATTTTTATAAGGATAGCAAATTCATTAAAGTAATTTGAGGCCTGACCTCTCAAATTGATACATCCATCGGTATTGTACTGGACCTGTTATTCTTACTTCATAAGGTAAATGGATTGGAAGATGCTCCATGCAATCAAAAAAACTTGGAGAAAATATACGCTCAAGCCTACATATAATAACAGGAATCTCTTCCTTAAGACGCCTCATGTCTTCCTCTGTTATTACAGTAGATGTAAGATCTCTAAAAAAAATACTGAGCTCTGTTAATGGTGCCCACACATTCTCTGGCAAAAGTTCACGAAATGCTATTGGAATGAGTCTTTGCATAAAGACATGACAATCATGGCTTTTCATACCAAATAACTTTAGCTTATTCATATCAACGCACCTTCCCATGTTGGACATATACCCATCAGGAAATCGAAGTTCTTTCAACCATTCACACAAAAGTTTTCTTGCAGACTTATCCAGAGTAAAAGAAGCTTTAGGATATTTACCCGTGCTCTCACTTTGATGCAACTCTACTCGTCGACAAAACTCCTTTAAGTCTTCTCTTGACTTAGCATTGTCCTTCGTTTTTCCTTCAACATTCATAACGGTGTTGAATACATTATCGAATACATTTTTCTCAATATGCATGACATCTAAATTATGCCGAATAAGATTTGTGC
>CATIWO010172654.1:0-17109 GCA_949673435.1 Macaranga tanarius
CAAGCATTTTATTTTTAAGCAATGTATTTATTTTGATAACAAGTTATATATGTATACTAAAGTACAATATGTATAAACAAGCGTTTTGGTATAAATGTATATTATCTTATTATATAAAAAAAAAAAAAACATTTGTGCCATTAGTTGTTAGAATATTGGAATACTTGTATGTGGTACCTGGAGGGTGCTACAAATCAGCAGCAGAAACTTCGACCAAAAACTCAATTTTTACACAATTTGATCATGACAGAAGTTCGTATACTAATTATAAGCTAAGGATGCATTTATAAACAACTCAAAATCATCCCAATCCGGTCTAGATCTACGATATTTAACATCAATTTACCCAAATTTAAGAATCAAAAGCTTAAAAAAATAAAAACATATAAACTTCAATTAAATCCACCACTCACCACTTTCTCCAGCCGAATTCAACCTCTTCTTCTGAAATCCGAATTCTCCTTCGATTCCAGACCACTTATTCTCTTCCTCCTTCACTTTTCTTACTTCTACCATCTTCCTCTTCTCTTCCTTCTTTTCTTCTCCTTCCACCATGCTTCTCACTGTGCAAACCAATAACTCTCATTCTTTCTCTCAGCTTTGGTCCTTCACTTTTCTCTTCTTTCCTTTCCACTTCATTTACTTTCTTTTGTTACACTTTAATCCTTTCTTTCTTTTCAATTACATCTTTCAACTTTATTCAATTATCCCACATATATTAACATCATCCTTATTATTTCTCACATTAGTAATATAGTAACTCTTAACAACTTTAATTTAATATCTTGTAAATAAATCTCTATTTAATATCAACTTTATACAACATAATCATTCTCTTAATCATTCATTTAACCAATTGAAAATTAACTCCAAATAAAATTCATTTAACATAAATTAATATTTCTTAATTATCATTAATCTAAAATAAATCCGGTTCTAGGACACGGATGTTATAAATAGAGTTTTTGTTTTATCTCTTCAGCATGAGAGACAGCTTAATTGTAATCCAAATGAACAGTTGAATGAAATAACTATTTTATATATTGGAAAGAATTAGTGTCCATACATTACAATATACACGTGGCATGTGAAAAATTTTCTTACAGAATAAAAGATAGGTATACATAAATAAAAACTTTCATTTTATATATTGAAAATACTTTATACAAGTATTATATAATGCTAAAATATATATTTTTAAACTTGATTACAAAATTAACTAAATGCTATGATGATGAGGTTGGAGATGAAAACACCAAGTCTGCCTTTTGACCCACCTAAGCTCACAAAAAAACACTCTCCAAGCTTCTATAAACAAGCCTCAAACTAGGCTATTTGTGAAAGCCTGAAAAACCACAATTGCAAAGGAATGAGCTTGCGACTCAATAAGTAATTATTAAAAAAAAAACGTACATATAGTTCTTCTCAAGAACTAATTAAGAAGAACATATTAAATAACTAAATTAATAGGCTACACAGTCTTGAACACGCCCGTGTTCCAAACCGTATTCACTATTGTCCTAAAATATTCAAAGGATATGGCCATGAACACACCCGTATCCTGGCCCATATTCAACACTGCCAAAAATCATATAAACACACACGGCTAAGGACACACATGTGTCTTTGCCCGTATTTAACACTGTCTAAAATCACATAAGAATACACGGCCATGTCTAATCCAAAATATGTGTCCCACTGTCCACAATACACATATATACACGGCTAGCAACATGCCTATATTCCAGCTACATGGTCTGAGACACGCCCGTGTCTCAACCTGTTTTCTCTATAGTATAATTCATTTATGGCATACTAAGCTCCATCATAATAACTTATCGATAAAAATACAATTTACGAGGAATCAACCAAAAATTGGGCAGAACCTCCCTAGAATATATTCATCTTCCTACTACAATAGGGCCAATCCTGCAATAAAATTACCACACTACCATTCCGCATTCATATCTTTAATAACAATTACCCATTTATCATATATACATACGGGTGTGTATAATCACACAACATCCACAACATATTCACAATTTAACATGTATGCAAATATGGTGCTAAAATGCATGATTATGCTTATTAGTAATCCGACCGGAGTTCTCAGCACACGTTTCACACAAAGCTCACTTTTTCTTTTCTTTTTCATTTTTCTTTTATTTATATATTTGTGGTCATTCCTGAGACTCTCTGCCCAGCTCAATCTCAGATCTCACACGTGCACGCGCGCGCGCGCGCACACACACACACACACACACATATATATATATATATATATATATATATATATATTTAATATGAATGGCCACACCTGAGACTCTCTGCCCAGCTCAGTCTCAGGCCGTGGAGCTCAATCTCCACACACACACATTTCCTCACATCATGCCATATGCATATGTTTCATCATAATTCATATTCAACCATACCACCTCAAATGGCTTTCACAATTCAATATATCAAATTTGCATATGTACAATCATATCATCATAATCCAACATCCCTTTCATTTTCTCATCGTGAATCACAATTCACTTTTCTCACAACAATATATATATATTATACCACACCAAGTGGCTTGCACCTGACAAGTGCCAATATTCATAATATATCACAACACATTCTCAATCAATAATATATATATATATATTTTCATCATGCTTTCTCATAATAACATATTCATATATATATATATATATTCATCATGCTCAATAATCTTGCCACTTAAATGGCATACACAAATTAATATAGTTAAATAACTATAGTTACTTGAAAATCACTACATGTAAGCATTAAATTAATAATTACTTATCTCAAGCCTTCAACTCCTTCAAAATCAAAGCTCCCCTAGTGATTAGGATCTCCAACATCCTTATCAAAGCCTACACACAATCCATACATCAATTCACAAAGCAAACATGCCATTTACACTCAACTCAACAAAATGCCACTAAGTGCAACTCTATACTCAAGGTTCAACACATCCAAATAATTCACACACATATCCAAAAATCATAAAAATATTACTGAAGCTAGATCTATGAGTCTACTTTAAATTTCAACTGAAATTACTTAATTTGGACATATGTGGAATTAATTATGGATTTTTGATGCAACCCGGGTAAAGCAGGAAAAACAAAATTTCCAACATGAGCATAAAAATGTTCAGTTGTGCCAGTCAGTCTTAATAACGAAATTAACTAAACCTCAAAACATAAAAGTTGTAGAAGACTCTCTAAGACTTCCAGAACATTAAACCTTGCTTAAATCAGAGATCTACAACTCAAGTTATGATAAAAAAAAAAAAAACAAGACTGATGCAACACCCAAAACAGAACCCGAATCACAACATCAAAACCCAACTTTAATAAACGAAATTAAATGCATGACTTACAAAATTAATGCTCAATTGACTAATTTATCTTCTTAAACTCCCCAAAAATCATGCTAAAAGTATAGAGAATTATCAATTTCTCCCAAGCCTCTCAAAACCCTTTCTTCTTCTTCTACCCCCAAATTCTCTACACTAATAACTACATATACATACACACACTCACAATAAAATATACCAATTAAAAACCACCAATAAAAATATATCATTTGTCCCCTCTAAAAGTCTCCCTCTAATTATTACATATTAACACTAATATCTTAGTAATAATAATAATCAACAATTCTCTACAAAAATCTCCTAATAAAATAATATATAGGTAAATATCAACAATTATCTCCATCAATCTCTACACCTCCTTAATGACCTAGGATAATTACCTATAACTCTATAACTTTCTATTAAGATAAAATAACTCTAAAAATTTCTTAACAAATATACCCCTCTCTACTAACATACACATATCAAATTTATATGCAAAACCAAAATTCTACTAAATATGTCATAAAAACATAATGCAGGAATAGTGCTTTAAAAGTAAGTGTATTACATATTATATGCCATAGAAGTCTATTAACTATAGAAAAAAGCCTACTTGTTCCTATTGTGGTGGATATGGACATTTTATAGATAAGTGCTACAAGAAGCATGGCTTTCCTTCTGGTTATAAATCAGGAAATAAAGGTCATAGTGCTACTACAAATCGAGTTGAAGGTATTATTAGGACTACTAATTCACATGAGACAACAAATTTGCAAAAACCAGATGTGAAAGGGAAAAAGAATTTATAAAGAAAGTCTCAGTGATTCTGGCACCTTAATTTTTACCAAGGAACAATATGATAAACTACTTAATTTAATTCAATATGGTGCTCCAAGTTGCTCAACTTCAGCTTCAGCTTCGGCTAATAATATTACAACTAATTTTGGTACCATGCCAGAAACAAGTATATTTTGTTGTTCAAATATAATATCTGCAGCTGCTATATTGACTCAGAATTCGTGGATAATAAATATAGGTGCTACTAACCATATAGTTAATTCTTTGCATCAGTTTATTGATTATAGACCTGTTAACAACATATCTGTTAAGTTTCTAAATGAAGAATGTGCACAAGCTACCTATGTTGGAACTATGAGATTAACCCCTGATTTGATCTTACAGAATGTTCTATATGGTCCTCACTTTTGTTTCAGTCTTATTTCTGCCTCTAAAATGATTAAAAACTCAAATTATTTTCTTATTTTCTTGTCAACCATTTGCTATATACAGGACATCAAGAATTAGAGGACGATTGGTATAGCTAGAGAAGAAAATGGTTTATATCAGCTACAAATCAATGAATCTTAGTACAAAATGGTTCTATTTTAAAGTCATCAATTATTTCCTTTAATGTAACTTCTGAAACCTTATGGCATTATAGGCTAGGACATTTTTCTCTTCCTAGATTGAAACTTCTCAATTAATTTGATAAGTCAATAAACCGCATAATTTTGTATATGATATTTGTCATTTTAGCAAAGAAAAAAGGCTTCCTTTTCCTGTGAGTACAACAACTTCTTTACAATACTTTGATTTAGTTAATATGGATATTTGGGGTCCATTACCCCACAAGTCCATATATGAACACAACTATTTTTTTATTATTATTGATGATAAATCTCAATATATTTGGATTTTTCCCATAAAAGCAAAATCTGATACACAAATTTTAATTCATAATTTTTGCTCTTTTATTGAAACACAGTTTGATGCAAAACTTAAATTTGAACTGATAATGGTAAAGAATTTGAAATGGATTCTTTTTATGCATCAAAGGGCAACATTCATCAGACCTTATGTGCATATACACCTCAATAAAGCAGTATTTTTGAACGAAAACATCAATACCTACTTAATGTAGCTAGAGCTTTAAGGTTTCAAGCACATGTACTAATTCATTTTTGGGTAGATTGTGTACTCCATGCAGTTTACCTAATCAATCGCATTCCATCACCAATCATAAATAACAAGTATCCATATCGTATTTTGTATAATAAGAATCCTATTCTTCAACATCTTAAAGTTTTTGCATGTTAGTGTTTTGCCTCCACTCTTTCTAGTCATCATTTCAAATTTGATCCACGACCTACAAAATGTGTTTTTCTTGGATTCCCTTCAGCTGTAAAAGTTTTTCGTTTATATGATCTTACTACCAAATGAATTTTTATTTCCACATATGTTCATTTTATTGAACATTTATTTCCTTTTGCTCCAAATACTAATTCTTTTATTTTAGAACATGTCAGTCATATGTTTGATAACTTTACTGCAGAATCATTAGTTATTGAAAATTCCAGTAATTCCGCTGATATTCTTCCTTCTGATTTTTTACCTGCATCAATTCATTCCAATTCTAATAATCCTACTCTTTCTTGCAGTGTGACACCCTTCAAGTGCCATATACACGTGTCCACAAATAATTTAAAATAACACATGAATAAGAAAAATATTTACTAAAGATAAGTTATATATCAAAGTATAAATTTGTACGATATTTAAAACTTTACATATGGATTGAAAATAACACCATCCTATTACAAAATCCTTAATGCCAAAATGGTAAATGCTCATGAGGATGAAGATGTTGACACCAAGCTTACTTTAACCCACCTAAGCTCACGAGGAGACACACTTCAAGCTCTATCAAATATGCACCTCAAGCTATGTTATCTAACAATCTGTGCCTGAAAAACACAATTGCAAAGGAATGAGCTTATGACTCAATAAGTAATTGATAATATAATCATACATATAGTACTTCCTAAGAACTAATTAAGGAAGATATATAAATAACTTGCTAAACATCCAACATAAGAATTCAGTATAAAAGGTTGTGCATGGCCATGCAGGAAATGCACATGGCCGTGCCAAAATGGCACAACGAACTCGCACGGCCATGCTGAAATTATGCATAGCCATGCTTGAGGCTTGGTTTTTCACCTATGGGCATGCACTGCTGTGCTAAAGTGGCACATGGCCGTGCCTGATTTGGTGATTTTCCTCCCTAGAACTGCATGGCTGTACGCAAAAGTCGCATGGCCGTGCACCCTGTCCTGCATGGCCATGCTTAAAAGCAGCATGGCCATATCTGAATCTTGAATTCAAATCCTGTATATGCACGGCCGTGTGTTAAAACTACATGGTCGTGTCCTAAATCCTATGCAACATTTAAAACATCACAAATAGACATCCAAACATCAAAACTCAATTGTTGGTGTCACAACTACATCAAATCACACCATTCAAACAATCCATAATCATAATCCTCACATTCAATCCACTTTCAACATATGTATAAATATAATGCAAAATGCATGTTTATGCAAGTTAGTTATCCGGCCGGAGTCATTGTCACATGTTTCACACATGAAGCACACATTTGCTTTATTCCTCATATAATTTATATTTTTCACATTTTTCATATACAATTGGCCATTCCTGAGACTCTCTACCCAGCTCAGTCTCAGATCTCACACCTATACATTTTTTACACAGATGGCCACTTCTGAGACTCTCTGCCCAGCTCAGTCTCAGTTTCATAATTAGTAGAGGCTCTCTGCCCAGCTCAGTCTCCACTAACACACGTAAACCTCACATTCCTTACATCAATCATTACGTACATCTTTCATCATTCTCGCAACATTATTTATATCACCATACCATATCAAGTGTTTGTACACATATATGCCAATGTTCACAATTCATCATAATACATTCTTATATTCATAACATCAGCATACACAATTATAAACGGAGAATATACCATTTATATACTAAAAGACTAAAAGTATACCAACAATATACCAATAGTATACCAAAAATAAACCAACTATATACCATATATATATGTCGTATTGTCACCATAATTGGCATATACCAACCAATATATAGTCAATCAACTAAAGTTACTTGAAAATCATTATATACATGAATTATATTAATAATTACTTACCTCAAGACTTCAACTCCTTCTCAAGGAAAACTCTCCCTATTGAATAGGGTCTCCTCTACCTCTTCCAACTCCTATACACATTTATACATCAAAATTCAACAAATAAACATTACAATACATCCAAACTCACAAAGTGCAACCAAATGCTCAAAATTCAACATGACTTAAATATACACACACAAGTCCAATAACTCCTAAATTGTTACTGAAGCTAGGGTTATAAGTCTACTACTAATTCCAATTAGAATTACTTAATTCGGGCAAGTATGAAATTAATTATAAATTTTAGAATCCATTTGGGTAAAACAGGGCATTCACTGAGAGCAATAAAATGTCCAGCCCTTTTTAACCCTCTTAGTATCAAAATCAGGCCAAGCTCAAAACATAAAAGTTATAGAGAACTCTCTAAAGTTTCCAAAAAATCTAATCACGCTCAAATTAGAGCTCTGTAGCTCAAATTAGAGTAATAATAAAAGGACTAAAAAATAGAGAAACAGGATCCGAAATTCACAATAATTGAACTCAACTTAAATCAATCAACAACACAAAGAAACTTACCAATTATGCTTCAATATATAAAAGGCCTTCTAATGCTTCCCAAATACTAGCTAGAACAAGATCAAAACTCTCCAAAAAGCTCTCAAGATTCACTCCTTTCTCTTCTCTAAAAATCTCTACACTCTACAACAACAACAACAACACACACACACACACACACACACACACACACACACACATATACACAAACACTTCAACCAATCAAACACCACCAAATGGCCTACCTAAAGTCTTCTATAATCATTGCCAAACCAATAAATAAATCCATATTTATCACCAATTATCAAATATAATAATACTTAATAATATAACAAAATATCAACAAAATATCTATTTAGCCCCTTAATGAAATGGCATTACTTCACATTAGTCCAAAACTTTCTAATGTAACAATTCACTCTAAACTTATCTTACAATCTAGTCCCTCTCTATAACTTATACCCAATCTCACACTCAAATGAAGTCCACTATTCCATATGTATAAAATGCAATACATATGTCTTAGATACGTATGAAAAAAGGGCGGGTGTTAAATGTAGACCTCCCCAAACCAAAAAATCAACTCATACTCCTAAAATTCATGCTCACTTTAATAATTACCACCATTCTTTGAAGCCTGTTACCACTGTACACTCTCTTTCTCCTGTTCTTGGTTAGTCATCACCTTCTTATTCCCATTACATCTACCAAGTCTCATAGATATTTGAACCCAAAACTTATAAAGTAGCTGTGCAACATGAATGTTGAAGACAAGCCATGACTATAAAACTCAAAGCTTTACAAGACAGTCACACATGGCAACTCACTTATCTTCCACCCTTTAAGCAATTTATAGGTTACAAATGGGTGTATAAGGTTAAGTATAAAGCAGATGGTACAATCGAACGCTACAAAGCCAAACTTGTAGCTAAAAGGTATATACAACAATCAGGTATTGATTACCTTGATACGTTTTCTCCAATAGCCAAAATGACACTGTTCGAACCTTATTAGCTATTGCTACATCAAAGCGATGGCACCTTCATCAATAGGATATAAATAATGCATTTTTGAATAGAGACTTACATGAAGAGGTTTACATGGATACTCCTCTAAGACTACCATATGTGCAGCCAAATCAAGTATGTAAACTCTCAAAGAGCCCTTATGGATTAAAATAGGCTAGCAAACAGTGGAATGCTAAACTGACTGCTGCCCTTCTTAGCCAAGGTTTTGTTCAAGCAGTATTTGACTTCTCTCTCTCCACCAAACGAGTTTTAAACTTTTTATTACTCTGTTGGTCTATGTTGATGATCTGCATCAGATTACATTAGTTAAAAAATTTCTCCATAAGTAATTCAAGATTAAAGATCTTGGGTCTTTGAAATATTTTCTAAGACTTGAAATTGCTCATTCTCATTCAGGAATGTTTGCCAGAGAAAATATGCTTTAAACCTCTTAGTAGAGACAGGTTTTCTTGGATCCAAGCCAGTCCTTACTCCAATGATTATTCATAAAAGATTGTCAAAAGTAAATAGTGCATCTTTATCTGATATTACTACACATCAAAGACTCATTGGGAAACTCATTTATTTAACTACCACAAGGCCAGATTTATCATTTACTATTCAACAACTATCGCAATTTTGTCTAGATTATCCAACAACTGCTCACTTGGCTATAGCATATCGTGTTCTCATATATATTAAAAAAGCTTATGGATAAGATCTGTACTTTCTAGCTAATAATTCACTCAAATTACAAGCTTTTTCTGATTCAGACTAGGCTGCTTGCATTGATACGTAAAAATCTGTCACTAGCTACTGTGTCTTCCTTGGCACAACCTTAATTTCTTGGAAATCCAAAAAGCAGCAAACTATTTCTCGGTCTTCAACTGAAGCTGAATATCGTGCTCTTGCCTCGGTCACCTGTGAACTTCAATGGCTTTAATTTGTTACTTGTTGCAAGGTCTTGGCATTGAGTCACAATCAATATCTCTTTATTGCGATAATCTTTCAACCATTAAAATAGCTGAAAATATGGTCTTCCATGAGCGCACCAAATACATAGAGATTGACTGTCATCTATTTTGAAATAAGGTTCAACAAGGTTTGATTCATCTTTTACCAGTCTCATCTTCCAATCAACTTGCTGATTCATTCACCAAAGCTTTATCGCCAGCATAATTTACTAATTTTATCATCAAGTTGGGGATTCAAAACTTGTATACTCCAACTTGAGGGGGGCTAATATAGCATATCTTAGCTTGCTATTACTAGTACTGCTACTGGTGGTTCACAAAGCTTCTCTGGTCATAGGCTCATAGCTGCTGGTTCACAAAGCCTCTTTAGTCATAGCTACAGTTCATTGCTGCTCTTTTATGATAGAAATCCAATGGCTTAGAATTCATTATTATCAAGTTGTATATATATACAGTAGAATCCCTTGTGTAACTAATTTATGCTGACTTGGCATCAGCTCATTGGTCAGTTAGGAAGTTTTTGTTTGATTGTTATTTTTGTAACTGATGTAATGCACGATTAAGTTGTTTGACGTACTACTACTAATGAATCCAATGATCAAGTTGTAGTGTGTACGTATATAAGAATGGTAATGATACATGTCTCTTAGAGAGACATGAATAGTATTATCTCTCACCAAATAAGATAAAATTTGGTGAGACAAAATTACTTGTTTGCCCATTAGCAGGGGGCATTTGAAATGAGTGAAGGTTAATTTGAGAATTTCACTCTTAGAGAGACAACACTATTCATTAAGGGTGTTCACGCCCTCCGAAATGGCCGAACCAAAAACCGAACCGACACTATTCAGTTCGGCTTGTATTTTTAGAATTTTTGAATTTTTTGAACCGAACCAAAATTTGGTTCGGTTCGATTTTATATAAAAAAAATGTAAGTTAACCGAGGTAACCGAAATAACCGATTATTTATTTATTTTTTATTTTTATATTTCTAAATATTTTTTAAAAATATATACAAATTTAATATAAATATATAAATAGGTTGGTTCGGTCGGTTTATGTTTAATGTTAGTTCTACATAAACAAGTTGAAAAAATATGAAACAAGTAGAAAAAAAGGGATTTTGGCCTAATTTATAAATTTGAATAGTTAAAACCCATAAAACTGAAACGACCAAAAATCGAACCAAAAATTTTGGTTCGAAATAGGTTCAGTTTAGTTCTATATAAACAAGTTGAAAAAATATGAAACAAGTTGAAAAAATATGAAATAAGTTGAAAAAAAGGGATTTTGGCCTAATTTATAAATTTGAATAGTTAAAACCCATAAAACCAAACTGAAAATTTTGGTTCAAAATAGGTTCGGTTCTACAGTGTAATTCGGTCGGTTCGGTTTCATATTCTTGAAATTTGGTTATTTCGGTTCGGTCAGAAAAACAGCCCAAAACCGACCGAACTGACCGATGAACACCCATACTATTCATGTCTCTCTGAGAGACACCAATCTTTTTCCATATAAGAAATATATGGTATGGTCAATGCAAATTCTTTGACGATTTGTATAGTTATATAAATAATAAGTTAGTCCTCCGCGGAAAATAAAAAACAAAAGCGTTCAACGGAAGAAAATTGAAAGTAGCCCCCAAAAAAGGAAGGAAATGAATAAAAATTGACCGCCATGTTTAGCTGCATGTCGATCCTTCCTACAAGTTTCGAGCAGTTGCTTGCATCGTGAACCTATGTATATATATATAAATTAACATGAATATTGATCGATTTGTATATGTACATATATATTGGAATGGAACATTAAAAGAGATTTGAAAGTCGCCTGCCTTTTCCTCAATTTTATCACACCACCACCACCTCACCTACTGCTACTACTACTACTTTCATTTCATCAATTCTTCTTTTTTTTCTTTCTTTCATTCATAATATATATAGCATACAACAACGATTGATTGATTCCTCCAAATATTTATATATATTTTACTATTTCTTCTCTTAACCAAAGAAATTAGTTTATAAAGAAAGAAATAAAAGTAAAAGAAAATGAGAAATAGTACTAGTAGCGATCAGGACGGCAGAGCTCCTCCTTATTTTTCTGATAATAATTCCGATACTGAGAGCATTGCCAGCGATCGCACTGCCTTCAGCGGTCCTCTCAACAAAAAACGTTCTTCCAAGAAAAGTGCCAGGTTCAATATTCCTCCTGCCGATGCCGACGATTCTTCCTCCTACGTTGAGATTACTCTTGATATCCGCGATGACTCTGTGGCCGTCCACAGCGTCCACCCGGCCACCGAGGATCCTGAACTGTCTTTGCTTGCCAGAAAGGCTCTCGAGAACAAGTCCGCTTCCTTTCGCTCCTCCTTGTTTCGCAACACCTCCTCCCACATAAAGCAGGTCTCTCAGGAGCTCAAACGTTTTGCTTCCCTCACCAGGAGACCTTCTGCAGCTGCAAGGTTTGACAGAACCAAGTCCGCCGCTGCCCACGCCTTGAAAGGCCTCAAATTCATCGCCGCCAAAACTGGATCCTCCGGAAATGGATGGTCCGCCGTCGAGGAAAGATTTAATAAACTTACTGCTAACACTAACGCTCTCCTTCACTGTTCCTTGTTCGGGGAATGCATAGGTACATGTCCTCATCACCTCATCATATATTAGAAATTAATACCACTACCTGCATAAATACCTATGCATGTTAATATTAATTTATAATAATTTTTATTAATGGATATATGAATATTTGACAGGCATGAACAAGGAATCAAAGGAATTCGCCGGTGAATTATTTCGCGCACTTGCTCGGAAGCGTAACATAAATGGCGATTCCATCAACAAGGCACAGCTTAAAGAGTTCTGGGATCATATATCTGATGAAAGTTTTGACGCCAGGCTCCAAATATTCTTTGACATGTACCTACCTATCTACCTACTTTTAATTACTTGAATTCGATTGAGTTCAATTAATAATCTCTTCAACTTCAATATATATGTGTATGGAAAAATGACTGCTTAATTATATATATGTAATTATCTTTCAATTAATTTATGTGATCCATCAATTCCGTGCAGGGTTGATAAAGATGCTGACGGAAGAATCGCCGAAGAAGAAGTAGCAGAGGTAAATACATATATATATATATATATATATATATGAATTCTTTTTTTTTTTTTTTTTTTAAAAAAAAAGCTTAATTAGCTACAGTGCATGGTCGGAATTTGGTCAACGTTGACTCTTTCAAAACCAAACTAATTAATAGTTTATTATACAGTACTTAACTGACAATATCATGCTGTATATATTAATCAATGTAGATTATCAGCTTAAGTGCTTCCGCAAACAAGCTCTCCAACATTCAGAAACAAGCCAAGGAGTATGCTGCCCTAATTATGGAAGAATTGGACCCAGATAATGCTGGTTACATTATGGTACTAACTAACTACTATCGCACAATATATATATAACACTACCTACCAACTTCTTCTTCATAATTAATTAATTGTACGTGCTCATATCATTTCATCTTGTTAATTAACAGATTTATAATCTGGAAACACTCCTATTGCAAGCTCCAAACCAATCGGTGAGGATTGGAGATAGTCGAGTTTTGAGTCAACTGTTGAGTCAGAAACTGAAGCCTACGCAGGAGAACAATCCATTAAAAAGATGGTATCAGAAGGCCAAATACTTTTTCCTGGACAACTGGCAGAGGATTTGGGTTATGGCTTTGTGGATGGGAATCGTGGCTGGTTTATTTAGTTACAAGTTTGTGCAATACAAGAATAAGGCCGTATTCGAGGTAATGGGCTACTGTGTTTGTGTCGCCAAAGGAGGGGCAGAGACCCTTAAATTCAATATGGCCTTAATTTTGCTCCCAGTCTGCCGGAACACTATTACTTGGCTCAGAAACAAGACCAAGTTGGGAGTGGCTGTTCCTTTCGATGACAATCTCAATTTCCACAAGGTGATGATCATTCGCTATATATATAATTAATGCATGCATGTTAATATATAGTTATTTATAATTTTCTTGTGATGATCAGGTAATTGCAGTTGCAATTGCCATTGGGATTGGGCTACATGCAGGCGCACATTTAACGTGTGATTTCCCAAGGCTTCTCCATGCCACTGAAGAGGAATACGAGCCTATGAAACCTTATTTTGGGGACGAACAGCCTCCTAACTACTGGTGGTTTGTGAAGGGCGTGGAGGGGGTCACAGGAATCATAATGGTGTTCCTCATGGCTATAGCTTTTACACTAGCCACTCCTTGGTTTAGGCGTAACAAGCTCAATCTTCCCAAGCCCCTCAAGAAACTCACAGGCTTCAATGCTTTCTGGTATTCTCATCATCTTTTCGTGATTGTCTACACGCTCCTCATTGTCCATGGCATTTACCTCTACCTCACCAAGAAATGGTATCAAAAAACGGTTAGGTCCTCAACTTCATTCTCCATACACTTCACTTTTTTTTTTTTGATAAATATTAATTATAATCACATTGTGTTTGACAATCCAATTTCTTTCCACATTCTGTCCTACAGACATGGATGTATCTGGCAGTGCCCATAATTCTTTATGCATGTGAGAGGTTGCTTAGGGCATTTAGATCAAGCATCAAGTCCGTTAAGATTCTCAAGGTATATATATTGGAATCAATCTCACTTGTGCTACATAACTACTCATTAATTAAATTCCATCTGTATTTTTGAGGCCAACTGAAATGATAAACATGACTCATATATAGGTTGCTGTATATCCGGGAAATGTCCTAGCTCTGCACATGTCGAAGCCACAGGGGTTCAGATATAAGAGCGGACAGTACATGTTTGTCAACTGCGCTGCGGTTTCTCCCTTTGAATGGTAATTCTACGACCTCTGCGCCAGTGTGCGCATGAGAACCGCCTTTTTTTTTTTTAAGCAATTGAAAGTACTCTCAAATTAAAACGGGGTATGTATGCATGCAGGCACCCATTTTCTATCACATCATCGCCAGGAGATGACTATCTCAGTGTCCACATTCGAACATTGGGTGACTGGACGCGCCAGCTCAAAACTGTTTTCTCCGAGGTACCTTATTAATTCACAACTACAAATGTTATTCACAGTCATTCTTCTTCTTCAATCGACTGCCTAATGTATCTCATTAATTTGTACATTATTAATAATTGCCTTGGTTGATATTAGGTTTGCAAGCCTCCACCTGCTGGTAAGAGTGGACTGCTCAGAGCAGATGGAAACAACCCTGGGTAATTATCAATTGTTTGATAAATTAGTTCAAGTTATATGCATATACAAAGAAAGAGAGAGAAAAAAAAAAGTTGAAATGTATAGTTATTTGGGCATTGCAATAATAGTGGAAATGATATATATTTATATATTTTATGAACGAACAGATTTCCGAAGATTATGATTGACGGTCCATATGGAGCTCCAGCACAAGATTACAAGAAATACGACGTGGTGTTGCTGGTGGGGCTTGGGATCGGGGCTACACCCATGATTAGCATTGTGAAAGACATCATCAACAACATGGAGGAAGATGATCGCGAGGCAGGAAGCTTAGAAAGTGGAAGAGCAACTCCTAACAACAACAAGAAAGGGTTCAGGACAAGGAAGGCCTACTTCTATTGGGTGACGAGAGAACAAGGCTCATTCGAGTGGTTCAGAGGAATAATGAACGAGGTTGCAGAAATGGATGACAAAGGAGTGATAGAGCTGCACAACTACTGCACCAGCGTGTATGAAGAAGGGGACGCCAGGTCAGCCCTCATTGCAATGCTTCAATCGCTCCACCACGCCAAAAACGGAGTGGATGTGGTTTCAGGGACGAGGGTCAAATCCCACTTTGCCAAGCCTAATTGGCGCCAAGTCTACAAGAAAATCGCTCTCCACCATCCTGATGCAAGAATCGGTTGGTTCACCTACCCATCCCACTTTCAGCTGTTGTTGACTTTTCTTTTTTGTTTCTTGGACTTTTCGTAATTGTTTGTTTTCCTTTTACTAATTGGCAAATGGCAATGGCAATGGCATGCAGGAGTTTTCTACTGTGGGGCACCCGCACTAACGAAAGAGCTAAGACAACTAGCTTTGGACTTCTCCCACAGGACCTCCACTAAGTTCGATTTTCATAAGGAGAACTTTTAGTTCAGTTCAGCTCATTAATTATATTATTAATGCTGGTAATTAACTGCCCAGCATCATCTACATATATACAATTAAACCCAAAAAACAAAAAACAAAAAAAAATGAAGAAGAAGGTTAATGCTCGTTGCTCTGTGGAATTCAACGTCATGGAACCATCAGCACCTTCCCAAGTTGCAAATATACAGTCGTCCGCAGTTTACTATTTACCTGTGCTACTGTTTTTAACTTGTTCGTTAATTTTTGTTTCTTTAATTTTATTTTTCCTTTCATTTTCCTCGGCATTCTGATCAGTTTCAATTTAAGCAAACTGATATACGATTTTTCTTTTTTGAGAATAATTACATCTATGTAATGTAGCCTTAATTTGTTGTATATATTCATCCAAAACTCCACTATGGAAGTATGAAAAAAATAACTAGTGTTTTTTTTTTTTTTTTTTTTTTTTTTTTTCAAATTCATTATATACAGTGCTGAATTAGAATTCTGAAAGTACGCATGTGCTTAAAAATAAAACTACCCGTAACCTTTTTATATATATAAGTTATAACCCTACCCTAACAAATATGAATATATGTTAAAAAAATTGACAATTATAATTACTAAGTCGGAATAATAGCTTTATAATAAAATTTATCTTCATTTATGTCACTCCAATAGATATTTTTCAATTTATTTATTTATTTCACTTTCAGATCTAATTGTAAGAAGAAGGTTTTAATAATAAGGTGTCGCTATTTTCAAGTTTTACATTCCATCATTTCCATCAAGTCTTTCAATATATTTTTTTTTTTCGAACATGCAATGTAACATCCGTGTCCTGGATTACTGTTCATGATTATGTAATTAAGAATGTATTACTGTTCAGTAATCAAATTTGATGATTTAAGAGTTATTTGCCACTGTTATGAAATATGCTTTGGAGTTTGATTCTTTAGTAAATAAGTCAATAATTGATATCGAATAAGCATGTGGCATGGAATTGACATTGATAAGGCATTCTAGTGTTTTGAGATAAGCACTTAATGCGGACATGTTATAAGACATCAAA
>CATIWO010172656.1:0-31146 GCA_949673435.1 Macaranga tanarius
TAATATCTAAAGTGCCTTCATGTATCATTTATAACTAAAATAATTTAAATTGCATAACATTGCATGCTTGACATAAATATATAAATATTATGAACATAGGCTTTTGGAAACTGACGAGTGCATAAAAATTACCTCACTGACATGCAGTCCAAACTGGAACTCGAGACAATAGTTATTCTCAGAAAAAATCTATAAGAAAGCATAAAAAAATAAAATAAAAACGTATGTCTTAACATATATAATCTTCCAAAAAAATTATACCACTTATAACGATAAATGAAGAAAATTTATGAGAATTCTACCGAAAATTCGGCAGAACCTCCCCTAAAATAATGACATCTCCTTACTAAAGTAGGGTCAATCCTACAATAAATAACTAACAATTCTATACAACATCACAAATGCACAAAAAAACACCAAATATTTTTTATCATCGTATTTTATATCCAAAAAAAAGTCTATCTCCATAAATAATCACAAATAATATATACAACATTACAAATGCACAAAAAAACACCAAATATTTTTTATCATCACATTTTATATCCAAACAAAATATCTATCTCCATAAATAATCACAAATAATATATATATATTACAATAAACAAATTTAGTTTTATTGTCACGCCTCCAAACATAATCATACACGTGGCACAATCAAACATGCACACGTGGTAATCATACATCTCATATTAAGTATAATAAAATTTTTCCCATAAAATAATACTCATGTATATACCAACAACTCATAATGTACATACATGCCAAGCATTACATACATGCTCTTCTAATTGATACACACATACTACAAAAACTATCTAATACACAACAATGCCTTATGATATGCAGGATGAAGGTTGGGTACACCATAGCTCACTTCGGCCCACGTATGACTCCAATGCAAGATTTAACCCCTTTTTTCTACTCAATTCCTAAAAAATTTCAACAGCAAAGGGGTGAGCTTACAACTCAATAACCAACTACGAAAAACAGTTGCACGCATATACCCATCACATAAGAGTTGATTAAATAAAGCATATAAACATATATATAAGACACATTACCATGATAATAATATATTATTTCAATCCTCTTATTAGTCTATAAACACTCACCATTGAGTTACATTACCATTGGCACTACATCGAGTGCGTACGGGAGTCCCAATGAAGAAAGAGTAAGCGAGCATTAAAATGTGAAGCTCATTTTGAGAATCTTAAAGATATATTATACTCAATCTCAAAACATGAAATTATATAGGACTCTTTAAAGTTTCCGTAGCATCAAACCACGCCTCATTTGGAGCTCTATAACTCAAGTTATGGTCAAAATACCATGACTATACATTAAGCTGCGCATGGCCGTGCGCATGGCCATGCTTGAGGCTCAATTTCTCGCCCCTGGCACGCATGGGTGTGCCTGATTGGGTGTTTTTCGCATGGGCATGTGCATGGGCGTGCAGAGGCACTACCCGACTGACCATATCGTACTCTTTTGACCATAACTCCCTCTACTAAACTCGGATCTAAGTGATTCAAAAAGCTACGGAAAGTTAATTCATAGGGCTACAACTTTTATAAAGATATATGGAATAAATTCATTTATATGAATTGACTAAAATGCCCTTGGAGTGGCTAGTAATGTCAAAACACATGAATATACGTCAATTCAAGCCACAACAATACATTCTAAACACACTAATCCATACCAAACATCCATTTACACATAATATCAATCATTCACAATATTCAAAACAATCCATAACCATTTTAATAACCAATATCATCAGCATATAACCATGATCCTCATACTCACACCTCACATATACATGAGCATATATATAAATAAACATACTTGCGATCATTACTTCATATTCTCGCATTCACAACATTTCATTTTAATCTTGTTGATGGTCACAAAGCCAATTGACATCACAATTCTCATAGTCGATGGTCACAAAGCCAATCGACATCACAATTTTCATAGTCGATGGTCACAAAGTCAATCGACATCATAATTATCACAGTCGATGGTCACAAAGCCAATCGACATCATAATTTTCACAGTTGATGGTCACAAAGCCAATCGACATCACAATTATCACAGTCGATAGTCACAAAGCCAATCGACATCACAATTTTCACAGTCGATGGTCACAAAGCCAATAAACATCACAATTATCACAGTCGATGGTCACAAAGCCAATCGACATAATCATCATTGTATCCAATAAACCAACTTCAATGTTTATAATATATACCATGCACCACCATAATTCTAATACCATCACCAAAATACATCAACCTTAATTATATCCTCACATCAATTAATATTCATATATATAAATATACCATTCACATTCCAACATAACACAATATAATTTAATGAAATTGCATCTAATCAAGTCATTATCACAATTCCTCACTTTCCTCACATATTTCTCCTTCAAGTGAAATATATCACAAACATCATAACACAGTATAAATTCATGCAATTGCATCTTACAAGTTATTATAACAACCATTCATCAATATTCCACCAAAAACTCATTCTCACTATGCAATATACACAATTATGGTGTTTACTACACCATACATATACATCATCATTTACTAGCTTTCTCACCATATTACCAGTTCATAAAATATTATAACTCATTCCGCATTATTGTACTAATCATATGTCTATTCAATCAATTCCTATATAGGAATACAGTCTATTAAGCATATGGGCTAAGTATATATACATAACATGTATACATAGTTACTTGCCTCTAGTTGCTTTCTCTTCAAAAGAGCCTTTCCTTTAATCATGAGAAGTGATTTCCTTTCCTTTGTCACTCCCTACACAAAATCATACATCAATACAAGAAGAAAATCTTGCCATTCACTCTAACCTTACCAAAAGCAACTAAAATGCTCAATGTTCAACAAGGCCTAGACATACATATATAAGTCCAATAACTCTAAAATTACTACCAAAGATAGGGTTATGAGTATATAACAAATTTAACTAGAATCATTCAATTTGGATGTGTGTGGAATTAATTATGGATTTTTAAGTAAAATCGGATAGAACAGAAAACAGAGTGACAGCTTGGAGTAGGAAATTATTTTGTTGTGACAGATACCCTAAACCACAGAATTTGGTTTTATTTAAAACATAAAAGTTGTAGTAGCTCTCTAAGGTTTCTATAACACTAAAGCTTGCTCAAATCAGAGTTGTATAACGCAAGATAGGGAAATTACAAAAGGACTGAAAAACAGAGGAACTGAATCCAAATTTGACAATCAATACAACTCAACCAAACTAAATCAACAACATAATTAAAGCTTACCAATTAAGCTTCAATTGATATAGACCTATAATGCCTTCCAAAAACTTGTAAGAACAAGAACTCAAAGCTCTCCAACTCAACCAAAAATCTACTCTTCTTCTTCCTTACAATATCTACACTCTCCACTCACACCACACACATAAATATACATATAATAAACACATTAACTATCAACCAATCAAAAACCAACAATATACACCCCAAAGTCTTCTATAAATCATTACCAAACTAACTAATAAGTTCATATATATCACCAATCAACTAATATAATAATACTAAATATTATAAACAAATATCATTCAAAATTACATCTAAGCCCCTTAATGAAATGGACTAATTACGCTATGCCCCATAACTTCCCAAATAAGACAATTGACTCCCAATTGTCTTTGCAATTACACCCTTCTCTATCACATACTCATTCACACACATAAACATATATCACACTAGGACTCTATATGTCATATATACCTCATGCATGAATAGTGTATCACAAATGTGGGTGTTACATTATACTTTATGATATTTAATGTACATTAATAAAGTACGAATAAATATTAATTAAGTGTCGAATGTCCAATATAATGATAGAATTTTGCTTTATAAACTAGAAATCTTGAGTTTAATATCTCCCTCCTGATCCTTAAATATCAAATATGGATTTTTTGATTTCCATCAATATGAGTTCATAAAATATAAATATGACCGTCTACAATACATAATAAAATATTTTAACACTAACAATTATAGTGCTAATTCTATTTACAATAAAAAAATACCAACTAGTATAAAAATAATTGAAATTATCTTTGACTCACCATAAAATGAATTTTTTTAAGCACACTAAATATCAAAAATATAAAAAATATTTTTAATATTATTTTAAAATTTTAAAAATTTAAAAATTTTGTTTAATTTTTAATATTTTACTCAAATTTTTAAATAAAAATTATATTTTTTACTATACTTAATGATTAGTAAAAATATTCTTTAACATAAAAATAAACTAAAGTTTTTGTTAGTTGGAAATAAAAAAATACATATTTTTTTTTACTTTAAATACATTTAAATAAAACAAAAATATTAATTTTTTAATAAAAATTATTTAAAGCATTTAATTGGATTAAATTGATAAAAATAAAATTGAAATTGAGCACTTTGACTTTTTAACACAAGTTTAGGGATGAAATATTTTAAAAAAGTTCTTAATGCATGTAAAAATTAAAATATAAGGGTCTAATGTAACATAATTAAAGTTTAAGAGTTCGATGCAATAAAACGTGAAAGTTAGAGGATTTGAAAGTGAGTTTTGCCTTCATAATTTAGTTTTTTATTATTTTTTTGAGATGTTAACATTTTTTTTTTTAAAGCATTTTTAAGAGCGCATTCCCACATCGGCTCTGTTTTTTTTTTTTTTTGGCTCCAAAAATAAGCAAACTCTCCCTGAACTAACCCTTGGGAGGTCTAATTGACTTTTAATAATATATAACGATAACCTTATTTGGCATAGGCCTAATTGACTACAATTCACCTGAAGGTCTGGGCAGGAAAGAGTTGAAACTGAAAATTAACCCAAGAACCTATCATCACCATATGTGCTCTGAACCCCTTACATGTCACTTGACATTAAAGGCACAAGACAATAGCATGTTGCATGAAATAGAGAATGTTGCTGCAATTCCTAATCAGTGGAGAAATGGGCAAGACATAATAACCAAGAAAAGTAACAAATATAATCCAAGTGAGAATTAAACATAATGTTTCTGTATTTCAAAGAATTCTGCCACTTCAAACTTTTACTCTATAAATGCTCATTACAAAACTGGTGAATTTGCATTATGTATATACCCACTAAACAATGCCAATAACTATACATTAGGAACGATGATCTGTGGTTCAGCCCAAGTGCTGAATTCAAGTGAGTTCAGATGGAGAGATTGAATGCACAACTGTTGTCAATCTATGAAGCTTGAAGTATCAAAAAATTGGATGTGCATCACTTCAAAGTTTGAGCAATAAGTAATGCCCTTTTTAAGTGTGCTTTTGAGCTTATGCTCAAAAAAAATTAGCCACTATTTGTATCAGGCTGAACTGAAGTTGATGATGATTCCACTATCTCAGGAACATGATTGAGCAAACGATTTACTTCATCTTCAAATACACCCTTTGCTCGATTGGTCTTTCCTCCAACAATCACTGAAGTTCCATCTTGTAAGCCCCATATCTTCAGAACCATTGAAAAAAAAAAAAAAAACATGAGAGCTTCAACCACAATTAGCACCATTATTCTATAGAGAACATAATAAGCCAAAACCATACCTGACAATGAGACAAGTAACTGATGCAAGTTGTGAGCATTAGAGCACCAAATCCAGCATACACAACAGGCACCCCAGGGTCAGTCTGAGGAAAGACAAGGTTTTAGGTTCTTGTAGATTTTATGTAAGAGATTGCATCATTGCAAAATTCTTATATGTTCACCTTTAATTCAAGACCAGTGCTTCCAATTGCATCCTCGATAACTATTCTATTTCCATCTATGTCAATGGGAAGCTTAGAGTTAGGTCGTCGAACTCCAACAAATTTCCCTTCTTGATCATATAGGACAATGGACTGCAGATCACGAGCAAGCATTGATCTGAAAATCAAGTCAGAGAGGAAGAGCAGGGCGAGGTTCAGTGCAAAAATTAACACAAAAGGAAGAACATTAGGTAAGCGTCAACTGCAAACAATAGCCTACAAAAGAACCTCTGTAGTCTATACATCAGCTAATAAGAAGGTATAAAACAAGTAATGTTGTGAGTTTGAGTCTTATGTATGGAAAAAACAGATGCTGGGAGAGATTTGCTCCCTTATGAGGTCCATCTGCTTGATCCGGATCAGTCAGACTCGGAGCCCTTGTGCCTACCACATACTAGACCTACTTACCAAAAAAAAAATGAGGCAAAGAACAAGAAGCAAGGGTTAAAAAGAGGTACATACATTCCCTTGACATCAGGAGAATTAGCATCTCCAACTGGTAAGAAGGTGCCAAAAAGTTTCTTATCTCCATTTATCTTCAGAGGTGCCATAGCCAAATTAAAAGGTCCTTCATCGTTCTTCCGTATCTGTAGTGCTGAAAAGCTCCAGTCTGTCTGGTATATGGTGAACCCATCATAGCGTAAAGGATTGTTTACACTAATTGTTTTCCTCAGGACCTCCTTTCCATCAATGTCATATAGCGAAAGGTCAGAGTAAAATTGTGATACCTACAAAGAGAAACAAAAGTGGAGAGCAATGAAACATCTATTAACATCAACGAAGCTGGATAGAGAGATTAAATAAAAAAGAACATCATCAATAAAATTATTTTCATAATTCTAATCTAGATCAGCAGAACACACTGCAATGGAGAACACAGTATATAGGAATCTTATAGCTAGTGAGATGAACTCTCACTTGCAACATTTGAGTGAACATATATCAATAAACCATTTGATCGGTACGAGTACAAATGACAATAAATTCACCTCTCCACTATCATAGTATTCCATGTAGAACTTGTTGACATGAACCTCTGTATTGAAAGCTTCAGTGGGAGTAGAGAGAAACCCACTTGGACCCAATACATCTCCTACAACAAAATTCAACCCCTGTGGAACAGTGACAGAGCCTCTGAAGCTCCCAGTAGCACTAAGAGTTCCTCCTGCCATTATTAGTAGCATTGCTAAATGTACTCCAATAGGGGCGAATCGACCAGCCAGACCCTTAAAGGCATATAGAGATGGTCCTTTCAAAAATACCTATAATATATAATGTAAGCATATAAATAAGACCCTAAATCTTGTCACAATGAAACAATGGTTGCATCAGAAGGAGAAGTACTACCTCATATCCAGCTCCCATCAGAATAACACCCAAGTCTTGAATGGATGCTCGAGGCAAAGTGTCCGAAAATTCCTGTTTACGAATGGTCTCAGCTGAGTGCATAAAAATCCACCTGCATATGTATAAATATAGCAGCATTAAGCATAGTGTTCCTAACTTAAGAGACATCATTTAGCTGCTACAAAAATTCTGACCTTTTCGCGACCTTAACCATGGGAATTTGTGTTGTATAAGTGCAGGCCATAAGAGATACTCCCAAGAGAGCCGACATTCCCAGGAAAACAGGAGATGAGAACATGTGATTAAATCCAAGAGTGAGAATCCACCTCCAAGTAAAGAATCCTAAGACAGGATTCTCTTCCGGGTATTTTTGGAAATAGAATTCTGGAGCCTCACCTTGATCAATTACAGTACCTGTACAAGCATAGAAATAATACTAATTCACTGATTCCAATTCTCTACATTCTGCTCATGATCATATATTTTAATGCCTTCACATTCATTCTTTCTAAATTTACTGCTCCCAAATGAACCAACACATTAAAATTCTATAATTGAACTAACACACTAAAATTCTGCTCATGAAAACTATAATCTTTTCTTTTTCTTTGGATAATTAGAGTAACATATCACACTAACCAAATAAAAACCAAGTAAGAATTAACCTTACAACCACCAATATTTAAACATACCTAAAGCCATAAGCCCAGCAATAACGAACATTTCACCAATAGCCAGAGGCAAATTAGATAAAACAGCCAAAACCCTTCTAGGCAATCTCTTCAAGAAGCCCAATGGAGCACCACCTCCTCTTGGAGCCTTCTCTTGAGCCTCACCATTGCTGCCAGCAGCAGCAGCAGCAGCACTCTCTTCTGACAAAGGTGGAGCTGAATTTGATAAAAGAATCTTTCCTGATACATTCTTGTCCTTGTTGTTAACTTCTTTAGAGGTTTTTAGTTTGCAAGATATGGATAAAGATAGAGCTTTCCTGTTGTAAAGAATGTGAAGTTTGGGGTTGAATTTGATAGTAGAGTTAATGAAAGGAGGTGAATTTAGAAACTGGGTTTTTAGGAGATATGGTGTTGAAGGTTTTGTGGGGTTCAGAGTCTCCATTAATGGAGATTTTAGAGCTGTAGTTGTGGTTTTGCAGTTGATGATAAGAGTAGAGTAATGTCAGTTTCTGTTTAAACAGACTTTGTTTAACGACCATAGTAGTCGGTTTGATTTATCCTAAAATGGAAAATGCAGATATTTTTATTCATTTATTTTATTGGCGTAGCTTTTTATACACTTTTTTATAATTTCACCAATGATCACTCCCCATGTCATTACCTTAATAAAAATACTTGGAAAATTATTTCTTTAAAAAAATTTAAATACATTTTGACAAAAGTTATTTCTGGGCTCGATGACATGATAATAAAATTCTTCTTAAAAGTAAAAAAATAAAAATATACATTTTGTATTTTACTAGTAAATTATGTCAGTAATTAAAATATGTCGGTAATTACAGTTAAAATTTATATGATATAAGATATGATTTATTACGATAAATTTGATTTGTCTAATTAATTTTTTATCATATGTTTATGAAATTTTTATTTGAAATCAAAGTCATAAAATGACTGAACTAATTTGATGTATATTTTAATTTTGAGACCTATTTGAAATGCTAGTTAATATTATATTTATTTTTAAGTAGTTATTATAAAATTAATCTTAAGTATTAAAACTATCATATTAATAAGTTCATTTTATTAGCATATTAGTTGGAGTGATTAATTCTTCATTACGAGGGGATAGCGGGAATCAATCCCTATCCTTTATATTGGATTTCTACACTATTCGCCATTTGAATTACAAACTTAATAAATTCATTTCAAAAATCTAAATATTCTAAAACAAAATCTTTATTTTCATAGTTAAATAATTTTTATGATGGTGGATTAAAACAATGTTTTTGGCTAGATTTTAAAGAAAATAAAATTCTCCTTATCTTCTTGCAATTCAAAAATACCAACCACATAAACTCACTAACTTCCGATTACTTAAACCCTTCCCTCCAACAAAACCAATCCAACAAAAAGGCAATGCTTCACACTTTATCTCTTCCAGCATCATCTTCCTCCTCTCAACCAAAAATCTTGAACCCTTATGGCCTCTCTCACTCTTTGCACCCTCCTTTCTACCTTAAATTCAAGACAAGTAACCAAGAAAATGTTCGGTATCTCAAAGCCATTGGTGTCATTGATCCCAACACTAAACCACACAAGCTTCCATCTCCTGATACCATAACCCAAATCATTAACACCATAAATTACTTCAAGTCCAAAGGTTTCCAAGACACTGACTTCTCAAGAATCACTTCAGTGTGCCCCCAACTGTTGTCCAGTGCATTCGAAGTCACTGAGATTGAGCCTGTTTTCCAATTCTTGGACTGTGATTTGCATGCTTCAGTTCAAGAATCAAGAGGTTTGGTCACTCACTGTCCTGAACTGCTCTTTTCTGATGTAGAATATTGTCTTAGACCTACCCTTGATTATCTAAGACGATTAAAGATAGCAAAATTGAACGTTCCACGTCAACTCAATGCAAATATTTTGAACACTCGTGTGGAGAAACTACGTTCCAAGGTCAAGTTTTTGAAGAGTATAGGGTTTTCTCATGATGAAGCAGCAACTTTCTGTGCAAGAATTCCTGCTATTTTTATGTATAGTATTGAGTACAACTTGAGACCAAAGCTTGAGTACTTGTTGAAAGGGATGGAGAGGAGCATGGAGGAGCTCAAAGAGTTTCCACAATACTTTGGGTTTAGCTTAAGGAACAGGATAATTCCTAGGCATTTGCATTTGAAGCAGAGGAATGTTCGTATCAAGTTGAATAGAATGTTAATGTGGAGTGATCAGAGATTCTATGCAAAATGGAAGTGAATAATTGGTGTAAGATCACTAACTTCATCCTTTCCTTGGTGGCATTTTGAGCCAAAAGTTCACTGTTTTCTGAGCCCAAAAAGTGTGTAACCAGCATATATGTTTGGACACATGATAACTTGGGTAAATGCACTGTATTCAGAAACTTTACAAGGCAATGCGATCTTTCAGCAAGAAAACTATACCAACCAATAAATTTAATGATTATTTGCAAAGTTCATCTCCTTTGAGTTGCTGGTATGATACAATTGTGGGATCAAATTTTTACTGCTTTTTCCTTTTAACTCTTCAATTAGAAGTTCAGCATAATATTACTGAAATTTGCATGCATGCAGATGAAGTGTTTCTCAAATAACTGATACACTTGCTGCAAATCAATGTTCTGTTGCGTATATAAATATCATCAAACAGGACTCCTCAGGTTAAAGCAGCTACTCAAGCTGTTGAGTTTCTTTTACAAGATTCTTCTGACTGTTACCGACCCTGCAAATGGGGGAAATGCGAGTAAGAAAGCGTAACACTAGCAAAGGCAGCCATCAAAAATTTAAACATCTATTATGATGCAGCTGTACAATGATTTTTGCATGGGCCTGATATCAAATTTCCTGATGACCTTGGTTCAACAATTCTCACTTCCCCCCAGGATGATTTGCACGTGCATACATGCAGTCAAACAGCCCCCTATCATCTACTTTGAATGTCACATGCATTTCCAAGTAAAATGAGAAAAAGAGACTTACTCAGCAGTAATTAACAGATTCAGTTCTGCTTTGTTAACAGTTCAATATCAGCTCCAACTTCAGCAATTTTGGCTTCTCTAGAACCCTTGGCTATTTTTGCTATGCTCTGAACATCTAAGTCCAATGCAATTTGTTTAACCATACCATCAAGCATCTGTATCAGAAAGACAATAAAGTATTACCAAACAAAGGAACAGGAGGTACATGTGAAACACATGTATGGTTAAAATACATGTAACATGCAATACATGACCTGACAGCAGTAGTTCAAAGTAGCTTTTTGCACCCCTGTTCTTTACTTCTAAAATTCTCTCACAAGTCTTTATTGACTCCTCAATTTTAAAATAATTAATATTTTTTAGCTATCCCTCTTTGCAGATTGATTTACTCTAAATCATATTGAATCTTTTCTAAATCCATGAATCATTCACTCTGAACAGTATACACAGTGGCAACCATGTTTTATATTGCATGCACCAAGTGATTGTGGTCTACAGTCACAATATGACAACACAAGGCTCCCACATCAAAAGCAAACAGTATTTTGATCCACTGTTATAAAACTAAATATTCAATGACCCAGTGACTTTCAAGCTTCATTTATTTTACAGTGAAAAATAAAAGTTTTATTATCATATGAGAAGCACAGAAGATTTTACTTTAGAAAACTCCCTTTTAATCTGTTTCTTATCAATTTCACAAAAGAAAAAAAAAAAAAAAAAATTTGCTATTGTGGTAAGAAAACACCTAACAGTTTCATGAGAAGTTATAACTCTGCCACACATTTTACATATAAGATTAAGAAGATACCAGTGATCCAATGGCAACTAAAGCCCGGAATTTTGAATCAACTTCGGAATTCTCCTCTTCTGCAATCTGTGGAATACCAAAGCCATGGAATGACGATGAGGAAACTCTAGGCCTATGATTTTTGAATCTTGAAAATTCAGTGGAGCATAAAATGATTTGTCCCATCTCAAAATAGAGGCATTAAAAATTGGAAAAACACATACTTTGGCCCCTATACTTTTAACTTTTTTTTTACATTGCCCCCTTGTACAAAAAAATTGGCACATCCTAACTCTGTACTTTTATTTACTGACACATTGAGCCCTTATTAAATGGGAGGGGATAACGGCAGTTAAAAAAAATATTCAGTTTGATCCTTGTAATTTTAAAATATTTCTTTTTAATTGTATGGATTTATTTGTTAAGCATTAAAAAGAAATTTTTTAAAATTACAAGGACCAAACTGGATAACTTTTTAACTGCTGTTATCCCCATCCGTTTAATAAGAGTCGAATGTGTCGGTAAATAAAAGTACAGGGTTGCAATGTGCCAATTTTTTTGTACAGGAAGGTAATGTAAAAAAAAAAGTTAAAGTACAGGGACCAAAGTATGAGTTTTTCCTTAAAAATTTCCATTCAGCACATTTCAATCTCCAGGCAACAAACCAGGAGAAGATAAATAAGGCATAGCCTTTAGCAAAATGATGATAGATGCATATAATTAAAAGCAAGACATACCTCAAGAGCTGATGAAAGAACTTGGGCTTGACCGTCTTGATCCTTTTTCTCGATTAACAGCACAGCATAACTGTGAAGCAAACAAATAATGGCTCAAAAGGCTTTAAGAAAATGCTATCCACTAAAACTGGATATGAAAATAACATCTTGTATTGAGTTAATAACACATGTTTGAGGCCTGATGTCATCATTATTACATTGGGAATTTGGAAGTCAGAGAATTTTATTTTCAGTCAGAGAAGCAAGGAAAAATGATTTGCATATTTACCATTGACTAAATGCTTACTTGAGTATCAAGGTAGAAAAAGACAACTGCAAATTCTTGTTTGGCGATGAAGAACAACTAGAAAATGCATCAAGAATCTGCAAGAACAGTGACACATGAAATAACTGCATTACAAAAGAAAAAAAAGAGAAAAATATGCTCACTATGACAAATATGTATGCAGACACACACATATACATCCAGACAATGATCAGAATACCAAGGCAAGAACATGGAATGAAGAATCTTTGATCTAAGAGAAAAAGTAGTGATATTTACCTCTCTACGATACCTTTGTAGCCAACTGTAATAGACTGAATTATTGAATAAATTGGCCACAACACGGATGCTTGTTAAAAGGTTTGGAGCTAGCGGAGAATTTGTGGTCACCTTCTTAATCATTTCTATTATTATATCTGGCAGTATATGATGGTCATGCACAAATAAGTAAATAAATTTATAAATAAAAAAGAATTCAACCCATAACTGAAACTCATCAAACATTCCATAGAAGGATTCATCGAGAAATATGAATATTCCAGTAACAAAATGTAAATGGAAACTTAAGTTCTTCTTGCTGCAATAATGTTAACAAAACATGGACATGTCAATGTACCATTTCCTTCTTCAATATGCTTCAGAAGCGCATTTGCCCCGTCTGGGTGTAAGACAATCAACCTCAGGATATCAATAACTGCAAAAAGGTAAAACACATCTAAGGAACAAAATTCATAGATATGGATGAGGCAGCATCTGTCATGCATACCCCAGTGGAACCAGACATAATAACATTGCTATAGAAAAGGGAATCAACACGCAAAGCATTTACATAAAAGAAACATATTCATTAACTATTCAAGCTAATTTTTCCTAACATGAAAGTAAACAAAATTTTCTCCTTGAACAAGCTAAAAGATGCATTGTATAGCAGAAGAATATCAGCTGTGCACTATAATATCCTCTTGGGTCTTCAATGACTGCTTGCTGAAGAATTGTTCACTCAATAGCATGAGAGGCCGTGTGCAGAACAAAGGTGTAAGACAATGACAAGACTGAGCATTGCACGAAGAATGACGCAAGAAAAGGTTCATAGATCGAGAGCTTTAAAATAATACACACTAACCTGGAAATATCATTGCCACTGGCCAAGATGTTATCAATTTCAACAGCAAAGCAATGTCAACCTCTGCAAATCTACTAGTATGGTAATGTGATGTGTCCTTTAAAATTTTAACCACAGCAGCAAGTTTCGAAATGTCAGCCTCTGACAGAGACAAGTTCTTTTTGTCCTTCAAAGAATGACAAAAAATCAATACAGTAATCATGAAAGTAGGAGCTGTAATGATCAAATAGGAAACTACTAATAGTACAAGTGCAGATCATCCTACTGGATCAGATAGAAGAGCATTATTGAACTCGGTCATCTTCTTCAGGATCCCATCAAATTGTGCTACATCAAAAACTAGCATTCCTTTCTGAAAATAAAAATATTATAATATTAAAAAATGAGTTAAAAAAACCATAATAAAATTTGAGTTAAAAACTATCCCAGTATCATTAACAATCAAGACAATCAATAAGGAGAAAACTAATTAGGAATTATTCTAGTGAGTACTCAAATACTGTTCTCATACTAGTTCAAAATGAAACACTAATCTTTAGCCAAATAATCAAATCAGCAATTCTGCCTCCTGTCCAACCCATATCTAGACTACTTCAAGATGTAAGACCCTAATAGGAACCTCTCAGGAAATATCGAAAAACAAGCAGGTAATACACCACTAAATAAAAATAAGATATCTTTGTAAAGAAGTCAACCAAAGGCTCCTAAAGACATAAGGATAAATTCATGCTTGAGAAAGAACTCTGCCAATAGAACTGATGCACAATACAAATCTAGCATAACTTACTCTATTGCATCTAATTGTATGGATGTACAACAAACAACCAAACAATGTTAAAGCCCTAACCTAAAAATGAAACTAAGATTGAAATTAAGGATATACCTTAGGGATATGCTTAAAAGTAGGCTTTGCTGAAATAGCTGTTGTATAAACAAGATGAAACATGTCAGCACCCTAAAAATCAACAGCATATAAGCCAACAAATTCTTGAAAACCATTGTCTCAGTCAATATATGCATACCAGATAAGTTGGAAGGCTGTCCAGGTACATAAGCACTAGCTGAGATATATCATAGAAGAGAAGGGAAATCATAATGTGAAAGAAATGCAGCATGGTTAAGACACCATATAAATTACAAACAAGATTTGTGGCAAAGTAAAATAAAATAATAAAATTATACTCACAGCCAGTATATGGGTCACGAAATGATGAATCAAGAGCAATGTCCCGCTGACCAGAATTTTGGAGTATGAACTCTACAATTTGTTGACGATAAGAAAGAGGAAGATTCTCTTTGAGGAGCCACTTATCAGCCGTTGAGTATGGATTTTCTGGAAATGCCAGTCTTTGTCTTATCAATTTATCAAGTGAAAAAGTAAATGCACAATTATTTGCAGTAAGCATGCTAAAGTAATCTTTGAAAAAAGGCGACACTGTTAGCCAAATATAGCAGCTTCATGCATTTTCTAGAAGTACCATCAACGATACAAGAAGTCTGGAAATACAAGAGTCCAGAGATATACTAGATTTACAATAAACTTCCCATATACTGGCTATATGTTACCTTTCCTATCAACCTTAGTTCTATAAAAAAGGCTGTGATACATAAGGTAGAGGCGGCATTATATCTTTATCTGTTTATGATACTAAGAAACTACATTCAGTACTAAAACATTTAACAAATTTCAAAAAGAACTATCATTTTTTGGGGGTTTGGGAGGAGGACAAAACAAATGGAAACTCAAGTTCCATATGGAGCATGAAACAATGAAAGTGCATAAATGCTAATGATATATACAGAGGCTTCCTCTCTTAAGCATTGTTTCCTTTCAATTAAACCTGTCACAAAATCACAAGCATAAAAAAAACAGAAAGAATTACAAAGATACCTGATCTGTTGTAAGGCAACTTACGAATAGGCTCACCGTCTCCAATATCAACATCAAATACTGAGTAAGGAAAGTAAAACCATCAATTTCTACATTTAGATAAATAAGTTTATAGCAACCAGTGCATAAAAGTTAAGGTAAATGAGAAGAGAAGCAGCCAAAGGGACAGTACCAACCATAATCATATTCAATTCCATTGAGAACAGGCCGCTTCATGCCATCATCTGGCCCATCAACAACTTCACCAATCTGAAAATAGAAAAAAAAAAATGACATATAAACACATATAATATACACAATCCTACAACAAAGAACAAAATTCCCCAAAAAAAAAACAATAAGAGAACAGAAATTCCTGAAGCCAAACCCAATCTATTGACCACAAAATCCATAGCATTTTCATGGCTACATCAAAGCCACACACTTCCACTAATAAACATGCTCTGGTAAATACAGCTACCATGTCATTCTAAATGTCTAGAAGTCAGTACATGACTATGACTACAAGATTCTAAGTTTCCTCAAACCATGAGAATATCTACATTCCAATAATTACAATAACCATTAGTTCAAGGATAAGACCTCATTATAAAGCATGATAAAACCATTCAACTCAAATATTATAATCACTCCTTCATCTGTTAAGCGAAAAATTCACCACTATATACATGCACATCCACTTCTTTTTGGTTGCAAAACAACATATTATTGCCACTGCCACAACAAAATGCAAGCACTATAGATATGATCATCTAAAAATTGAATGGCTAACTGAATTGCTATAGAAATGTATTCCCTTGGTTAGGTCCTAAAATGGAAACATCATGAGCTGAAAAGCATTATGAAATCAGCAAATTGAATTTCAAGTAATTCGCTGAATGTCCAAAAAATCAGAAATTAAGAAACAACATTTACTAACGAGTGAGCTATGAAAGAAACCCCAGACAGTAAAACAGGTACATCAAAGCATGTAATAGGCCCAAACTGCATAAGAAAAGCTACGTAGGACAAATAACACAGAGAAATTTAAATATATAATTGTGTGAAATTAGATATTACCAAATCCCACTTCTGCTCACTCATATTCCATGAATATGCTACACCATTGTCCCCTTCTCTGACAATCTTTGTCTGGCCATCAGCGGTCCCTGATAACAGCAAAACTGGAATACATCAGGCACTTTGCAATTTACAACAAAAATAAGGCAAAAATTCCATGCCCATCACCCACAATGTGACACAAATCTCAGCCTACACAGGAGGAAATATCTCAAAAGCAGTATTGTCTTAGATATGGAAGACAAGTATCATTCTGAGAAACTATATGCATCACCATCAAACTTGATTACCTATCTACGTAACCAATATTCATTTGGCACTGATAACAGCTTCATTGCTTCATTAGCTCAATAATATAAATTCCAAGACAATTGCCTAATCATTATATTAAGCAAATGCGTCTAAGAGAAGGATACAACTAAAACAAACCTGGAATTTGTAAAGCATCTAGCCCAGGTAATTCATCAAGTTTCAGACCTCCAACCCTCTTCCTGAAGTAAATAAATCACAAAAACATAAGCCAACAACAAGCTTTATTCCATATTCAGAAAATATGAATTCAAACAATATATGGTATAAGTACCCTACACACACACATATATATTGTAAACATTACCATACATAAGATATTAAATACTCATTTAATGGGCACATTGACCCTGATTGAGGATAAAACACATATTATGAGCCACAAAAGATGCATGGCTGTCAAATAACATAATAGCAGTAAAAGAGAGCTTATACCTGCTTAACTTATAATGAGAAAGTTGGGAAACATATGACTCAAGATCTAGTGGATCTGCAATCCTATCCTGACTGGATGTCCAAATACGCACAACTCCATCTGAACATGCTGTCACAATGTCACCGTTTTCTAAGAATTTGGCATCCCAAACGCAACCAGGATGCTCTATGCTTTGAACACAAATGCCATCTGCAACATTGCAACTATTTCTCAAATTAAATAATATTTGAAAGGGCATGTGACTCGTTCTGTTGTAATGACAGGCTCAGGCCTTAGAGATCACCAACTAAAAGGAAGAAACGAAGGCTAGAGCAGATCACCTTTCCAAATCTTTGCTGAACAATCTTCGCTACCACTCACAATAAGTCCAGACACATGTGAATTTACTGAATAGACAATGGAAGTATGACCAACCATCTCCATCAAAACTTGGCCAGTTGTTGCCCACAACCTGATAGAACTGTTGTAGAAAAAAGATAACTAATATTTAGAGTTATTTCCAAGACAACTAAGCAAAAAACAGAAAAAGTCCAATCAAAATATGGAAACCCATTATCTTTTTTTTTTTTTTTTTTTTTTTTTTTGTGGTTCCAACAGATGAGTATTATCAAACCCCACCCAACCAACACCTTCCCACTCCCCCCAAAATACCCACACAGAGACACATAAAAAGGGAGTCTGGGCAAGATTCAATTATAGATCCCTTGGAGCAATACAAGTGACTAACATGTGACTGGCAGCAGTGAGGCATCAATTTGAAAGTTCTCCAAGTTTGATATTATTCATTCCAGTAATAATCCCAAAATACTCTATCAGTTATTCAAACCCTAAAGCAGAACCTTGCATATTCTAAATCAGTAAAGAAATAGAAACAAATAACTACCTGTCATGTGATGCAGAAAGAATTCCCAATCCATGCAATACTGCTAAACCTCGAACCGTATCTGCACAACGCTTTAAGTTAAAAATAACTAAATGATATGCATGCAAGACTATTAACCTACTTAATTATTGGCATAGACTGAGGATGATGGATTAACAAGTGATGTTGACATGGTCTAAATGAACTGATAATATATTATGTTGGAAACAAACCTGTATGCCCCACGAAAGTGCGTAAACATGCCTTTCCCTTCCAAAGTTTTAAAGTTGTGTCACTTGAACCTGGATAATGGTAGAAGAAAGAGTCGATATGGCAGTTTCACGAAGCAGCAATTATAGCATTTACTTTTTTGTTCAATAAAATGAAGGGAAAAAAAAAAAACTTTGGTATCTGCAACAATCTATATTCTATAGAAAAAAAATAATGTGAAGTTTACCTCATAAACTTAAATGTCATTTGTTCAACAAGCAGAAAAATTGTACCTGTAACAAGCTCGCCGGAAGGCAGCTTCAAAACTGCCTGGATAGCTGATTTATGAGCCTCCCAGTGCTCGATACATTTCCCATTCCTCCATCGTCTCAAAGTACTTCAATAAACAAAAAGAACTAATGCCCATCAAGTGACAATGGTAGAAAGTTAAAAATTTCGCAGCAGATCATGTGAATTAATTCTCATTGCAAAATGCACTACTCTAACACATTAAAATTGAATAACAATGCCTAAAAAAAACAAAATCCTCACCAATCTACAGACGAAGAAACAATGTCGTCATCATCATCCAATGCAATACCAGTAACTTGCAACTGATGCCCTCGCAAAGTCTGCACCTTTTCACCACTACTCAAATCCCAAACTATAACCAAAGTATCCATTCCACCAGACACAATCGCACCTTCTGGATACTCTTCATTCGGCGGAATCCAACCTAAAGGACCTACAAAACTCGAATGTCCCAACAAAATTTTCGCCGAAGCACACTTACGCTTATCCGATGAATCAAGCGACCAAAACCTCACCGTGCGGTCCCTGGATGACGTGGCGATTCCTGAATCACCACATATGCATATGCCGCGAACCTAAAATTCAGATTGTGATTAATTAGAAAACCATTAGTGAACAAAATTGGCGATTGAAAATGCAGAATTGATTGAGCTTACGTCGTCTTCGTGACCACGAAGCTCGCAGCTGAGCTTGTAGTCTCTGAAATCGATCTCCATTTCCATTTTTTATGAGAAGACGATAAATTTTAGGTTTTTAGAGTGATGAAAAAGAGAAGTTGCTTCTTGACTGACTCTGCAAGTTTAGTTTTTTTTGTGTATTAGCAATGGCCATGTCTCTCACAGTCGGAAGGCGGATCGATTCGGGTCGGGCTTCGCATTCGGAAAACCTCTTGGTTAGGCCCAGCCCGTTTTTATTCGGAAATACATATGTTATATTTATTTATATTAAGAAAAATTGCTTATTTGATGTTTTAACTTTTAATTTTGCTATTTTTACCATGTAGATTTATTTTTCTCAATTAAGGGTGCCAGATTATAGTATTAATAAAACTAGCAAAAAGCTCTTCTTCTCTCCTCTGCCAAATGCTCCTTCGTCTACTTTTTCTGTTTTTTCTCTAATTTATCTTTTGGCCAAAAACTACCCAAATACCTAATTTTTTTTGTAATTTATTTCATAAATATATTAGTTTTGAACTTCAATCTCAAACTAGTGTGGATTTTATCCCATTTTATAGTTGTATTGTTGAATTCTTTGGTATTTTGATATGTAAATTCAAGAAAATATATTTGATATCCAGATCTACATTCAAATTCGATCTCATTGAGTCATTTGATTTTAGAGTACAAGATTATAATTTCACAGGACACGTGGAAAAGCAAGAACAATGAAATCAAGTCCGTAAAAATTAGAATTGGATTTTGAGCCTATGATTAAGTTTTATGTTTTTGGATAGTTTTATGTATGTTTAGCAGGATAAATTTAGAAGTGTGGTTTTTTTATGGGTTCATATGTTTACTATCTTTTAGTCATTTTTATGACTCTTATTAAGTATGGAGGGTAAATTTTATGACTATAAAGTGACTACTTCGATGGAAAGTAAGGTTACCTTAATAGAGACATTATTTTATTTTTGCTAATAGAATGTTTGATCATTTGTTTGGGATGTTTATCTTTTATTTTCATAATGAAAACCTATTTCTAAAAAAAAGAGTGTAGATTCTTTATTTTTATCTCAATCAAGTTATAACACTCGCTCTTTTACATACGTATTTAGGACGTATGTAATTATATTTTATGCATACTAAATAATGACCTTTATTTAAGTTTAAGATTAAGTATGTGTTGTAGAGAGGGACTAGATTATAAGATAAGTTTGGAGTGACTTGTCACAATAGAAAGTTTTGAGCTATTGTGAAATATTTCCATTTCATTAAGGAGGTTAATGGATATTGTAGAGATATTTGGTGATATTAATTAGAGTATTATTATATTGGTTAATTTGTGATATATATGTATTTATTAGTTAGAGGGGCATTTAATACTATAAGACTTTAGGGAGGCCATTTGGTGGTATTTGATTGGTTGAAGTGTTTGGGTGTATATGTGTGTATGTGTATGTTGTTGTGGAGTGTAGAGATTTTTAGAGAAGAGAATGGAGAGATTCTTAAAAGCTTTTTAGAGAGTTGGTGATCTTGTTCAAGCTAGTAATCCATTACCTTAGGAAGCTTTGGGAGGTCTTATAATCATTGAAGTCTTAATTGGTAAGCTTTACTTGTAATTGAATTGATTTTAGTTGAGTTATGGTTAGTTACAATTTATGCCTTGTTCTATCTCTATGTTCAGTCCTTTTGTTTTAGCCACAACTTGAGTTATAGAGCTCTAATTTAAATATGTTTAAACTTTCTGAAAACTTCAGAGAGTCCTCTATAACTTTTGTGTTTTGAGCTTGGAGTGAATTTGATGCTAAGAGGGTTTATTAGGGCCAAACATTTTATTGCTCATGCTGATGCCTTGTTCTACCCGAATAAACTTAAAATTCTATAATTAATTCTCTACATATGCTAATTGAGCGATTTTAGTTGGAAATGAAATTAAACCCATATATGTAGAGTCTATATAAATTTGGTGATTATAGGATGTGCCTATAATTTTTTAGAGCATTATGAACTTTATGCATTAAATATACCAGCAATAGTATATAGGCTGATTTGTGAATTTTCTTATGCGTTGGTTATATATTGATATCTAAAGTTGTAGAACTCTAAATTGAGCAAGGTTAGATGCTTTAAAAATTTTAGAGAGTCCTCTACAACTTTTATATTTTGAGCCTGAGCTGAATTTGCTATTATGATTATCTAGCAGGGCTCAACATTTTCTTGTTTAACCTATTGACTCTATTTTGGCCGATTTTAATAAAAAATTCATAGATTATTTTGTATCTATCCGAATTAAGTAATTCTAATTGAAATTGTTAGTAGACTCATATGACTAGGCTCATTATTATTTTTATAGTCATTGGACTTGTGTGTGAATTATTTGGATACATTGAACCTTAAGTTTGGAGTTGCAATTAGTTGCATCTGAGTGTAAGTGTCATATTGCTTTGTGGTATTAATGTATAGTTATGTATAGGATTTGACAAGGATAGAGGAGACACCACTCACTAGATAAAGCTTTTCTTCTTGAAGGAGTTGAAGGCTTGAGGTAAGTAATTATTAATAAAATACTTACATGTATTAATTTCCAAGTAACTATAGTTGCTTAACTATGTTGATTTGTGTATACCCTTTAAGTGGCAAGAATAATGAATATATGAATATTTTATTGTGAGAAAGAATTATGACCATATGTATATATGGTTGTGAGACCATTGAATGGTCGATTGAGCATCTGTTGTGATGGATTGTGAATATTGGTACCTTTGTGTGCAAGCCATTTGATGTGGTATGGTTTTATTTATATGTTATGAGAATAGTAAACTACACATGCATAATGTTTGATGTGAGGAATATGAGGAAAATGTGTGATTGTAGAGACTAAGCTGGGCAGAGAGCCTCAAATGTAAATGAATCTAAGACTGAGCTGGACAGAAAGTCTCAAATGTGGCCATTCGTGTGAGATATATAAACGTGTAAGATCTGAGACTGAGCTGGACAGAGAGTCTCAGGAATGGCCATTTGTATATGAAAAAGAATATGAAATATGTGAGGAATAAAGTAACATGTGAGACGTGTGATGATTTCGGCCAGATAATTAACTTGCATAATCATGTATTGTGCATTGTGTTATATATATATTTAATGTGAGTTATGAATGTGAGGATTAAATGTGGATTATTTGAAATGTTGTGATTTTGTATATATATGAGGCACCAACAATGTAGTTTTGATGCTTGGATATCTTGTTGTAATGTTTGAATGTTGTACAGGTTGTTAGACATGGCTGTGTGCCTTTTTGGCATGGCCGTGTATAATTTAAAAGAGAAGTGGATCAATTCAGGCATGATCGTGTGCCTTCTTGGTATGGTCGTGCAGTTTCAGGAAGAAAAGTGACAATTCAGGAATGGCCGTGTGCTATTTTGGCATGGCCGTGCGGATCTAGGATGAAAAAGGCAAGCCTCAGGCACGGCCGTATGCATTATCTGCACATGCATAACCTTTTTGTACTAAATTCTTGTAATTTATTGTGAAGAAAGTTTTTATACTTTTTCCTTAATTTAGTTATTGAGAAGTATTATATGTTGATTATATCAATAATTATTTATTGAGTCGCAAGCTCATTCCTTTTCAAATTGTAGTTTTGAGGGCATAGTTAAATTAAGTTGAAGTGTGCCCCGTAGAGAGGTCAGGTGGGTTCGAGGAAAGCTTGGTGCAGTCATTTTCATCTCCATCATCATAACATTCGAGCATTTTGAGAATTGAGTCCATGTGTATATTTTAACATTTTGTAAAGTATGTGTTAAGTATTTTCAGTATAACAAACAAGAGTTTTACAATTTATATATATAACATATCTTTTGAGAAATTTTTTACTATGCCACATGTTGTTGTGTATTAATGGATACGTGTATGTGGTACTTCGAGGGTGCTACATTAAGTGGTATCAGAGTGGAGATTAGATTTCTTCGGGACATGAAAATATTATGCATTCATGACATATCATGCATAAGTCATAAATGACATATAGTTGATGTGTGTTGCACATGTCAGGATGGAAGGACACCAAACTTAACCCATCGGCCAAATGAGTTATCAGAGTTAAATTTTAGACAAATACATATGTATACTTTATATGAGCTTGAATAAATTATTTATAACCCCTCTATAAGATGCATATTTTTGTATATTAGTGAATTAATTAAGAGATGAGAATAATAAGTCAAAAGCAAGTAGATAGCACTGTTAATGAGAACTATAAAAAATGAGAGAGCAGGGTGTAAAGGTTTTTACAGTCTTAGTGATTTCCCCATAGCAAAGGATGATTATTGAATATGAAAAGAATTATAGATTAAATTAATTATACTGATGCAAAGAGACTTAGTTATACAGTGTCATTGTTTGAGCAATATGCTTTAGGCTGGTAGAAGACAATACTGGGAAGTGAACATGTACTGATGACCATGATTTAGATAGACTTTTCTTTTAAAGCATTTACAAAGAGATATATTTCAAAGGCATATGTAGATAGAACGAAGATTGAATTCTTAGAATGTAGGCAAAATGATTCACCTATGGCCAATTATGAGGCGCAATTTGAGAGATTATCTAAGTATATTTCTAAAAAGGTAACAATTGATGAGTTAAAGCAAAAGAGACTTGAGGAAGGATTAAATTTAGAGATTTAAGAAAAATAATGATAATCAAACCATTAAATTGTAAAGATTCAGTAGAAATTGCATTATGTGCTGTAAAGGTTATTGGGGAAGAGAGAGAGCATTAGAAGCTAAAAGAATTTAGGTTTCAACAAAGTGAATTTAGAGGATATAGTGAGTATTTTTTTGGCTAAATAATGAAGGAAAGACTTAGTAGGGAATTTGAAGATTCTACAAGATGAAAAGTTGATGGTAAATTTATGAGTGGTACAATATTTCTAGGTTGCAATTGCAACGATGATAGTAAGAAATATTCAGGTAAGTGCTGGGGTCCTAACTAAAGGATATGTTATTATTATAGAGAATCGGGTTAATTTGTTAAAGATTATCCATTAACAAGAAGTAATGAAAGATCTCAACTAATGTAGTCAAGTGGTACAAACAGAAAAATGGTGATAAGGATTTTGTTAGAACTATTACTTGATATAAAATGTATGAACTTAATAGTTATGAAGTTGAAAGAAGAATAGTATTATTTTGAGAATAAATTGGGTATGAAATTATTATGATATTATAACTTATTGTGTAAAGAGATAAGTATTCATATTCAGGAGTAGAGAAATATAGAGATAGTAGGTGAAGAAGAAACTGTATATGTTTGATGATTCTAGTTGCGATTACATCATATATGATTTGAAATAGGCAAGAAGTCTATTTAATTAATGTTAAAGATTTAATGAAGATTAAGTCGAGAAGACTAGGTAAATTTAGATAAACTATTAAAATTATTTTAGTATTGGAAGGTGGATTTGGAATTAAATTATACCAGGATCGCATCAATATTGATTACTCTATTAGAAGAGCTGAAAGAGATAAAAGAGGATAAATTGATGAATTGAATAGTATACTACAGAAATATTAATTCTGTTTATAGAGAACAAAGATGATGGGGAGTAATTATATGTTGCTTATGAATTAGTAAACTATATTTTAATGAAGACTATTTATTTATTCTTATGAGATGAGGACTTGTTTGATTAATGGAAATATGTTATAGTATTTTGGAGAAGGACAATTTGAAAATTTAAATATTAGTAACTTTGGACAGCAAAATGTTCTTTTGCCGAGACGACAATCAGAATGTGGTATGGATATCATAAATTTTTAATTATGTTATTAGGATTGATTAATACATTAGATATGAGTATGATATTTATAAATAAGATTTTATAACGGTATTTGAATTAGTTGTGATTATTTTATTTGATGATGCATTTATTTATCAAATAAAGAAGAATATGGCAAATATTTCTGAATAGTCTTGGCAAGGAAAGATAGTTGTATGTTAGTTTAGTAAAAAAAAAAATTGAGAGTGAAGAAATTACTTTCCTTAAGAAGGAAATGATGAAGGGAATGGATTAAAGTCTGTTAGCGAAGATATGGAAGTTATGTGATTCAAATCAAGGTTTCAAGACAAAGGACATAATATGTGTGAATACAAGAGAATGAATAATAGTCTATATATTCAGACAGTCATTGATCATATAAGGAGACTTCTTCGACTTATGATCTAGAGCTCTTTGTTAGTAATTATATTTGAGAGTTGAAAGACATTAATTATGGGAAATAATAGAAGTTTGAATATATTTTCACTCAGAAAGAATTGAGTCAAGGTAACCAAAATATTATGAACATCGCATTCTTGTTATGGGTGGTCAACAAGGAAAGTAATATGGAAGAATTGATGTATAAAAATGGAATATCAGTCTTTGTCAAAATTACAACCACCAACGATATTAAAATAGACTCATAGTGCCAATTCCTATAGGAAATCAGAGTTATGGGATTTGTGTATATGATTTGATTATAATTGAATTATAGATAATGGATTGAATTAGGTAAATTAGAGTGTAAGTGAGATGTGTTGTATATGTATTTGATGTGTGGTTTTATGTAGGAGCTATAAAAGCAAGGAAAAACTTCCACTTGTCGAGGTGGAAAGTATTTGGGTAAGTAATTATTAGATATAATGAATGGGATTCCAAGATATGTTAATTTTATTAATATAATATTAATCTTATTAGGAATTGAATTATTAAGAATATTATGTGAACAATAATGCTTGTGTGATTTACCAAGTGAGTATATTATAGACTTGGTATTGCATATATACTATTGATAATAAGAATGCATATGAATGATATAGACTCACAATAATAACGAAGGAAATACGTGAATTCTATTTGTTCATTATCTTTATGTGATGATGATGGAGCAAATGAGTATTTTGGATAAATTATGCTACTTGAAATGTGTTATGGAATGTGATGATATTGGATGTTAATGATGTTGATGTATTTATTGTAAGGTATACGATTTATTGTAACAACATGAATTGTGATGGTATTGAAATTATAGTTGTAAGTGTGCATATGTTATGAACTTGAGTATAGTTCATTAGAGATAAATGAGGTTATATTTAGGAGTAAATATTAATATGTCGATTGGCTATGTGACCTTTAACAATATGAAATTTAATATGTCGATTGGCTTTGTGACCATCGATTATGTGAAGTTGATTAAGTTGATTAGCTTTGTGACTATCGACCATGTAAAATGTTGATAAGTTAATTGGCTAAGTGTCCATCAATACGGCAAATAATACCAAATAATGAGAATGAGATGTAAAAGTGTGAATTTTTACATTTATATGAATTATTGCGAGGTGTTATCCCTATTGTTGAAATAAATGAAAACATTAAATATAACATTGAGATATGAGATTCATATGATTTGTATTAAATTATTTATTGATTATATTTATACTTTTCTATTATGAAATTGATGATTGAGGGTGTTAGAGTCGATGAAATGCAAATGCATATATTTGGCTATATATATCATCCTCTATATATGAATTGAATGTGAATATTAAATGTATCATAAAGGGTGACTATACGAATATTAAATGATGTGGGGATATAGATATATTTTGAGCTTACGTTGTGAATGAGATTAATTGTATAAAAGAGTTATGGAGACTATAAAAGGATAAATATAAATATTTGAGACTCGTGATTGATTAAATACCGTACAATTGTAAATAAATTGAATTGATAATGTTAAGTATATTTTTTGAGTGTCTCTGAGTTTCTTTGGGATTCATTTGAGTGTGGGAAAGTATGCATGGTTTTGAGAAAGCTAAAAAGGAAATTTTAAGATTTGGAAGGTAAAGAAAAATTGAATCTGAGATACGTAGGACAATATGAAATTGTGGGAAAGGTGGACCATTGGCATATAAATTAGAATTTGCTAATGAAAAATATTTTCTAATCATAATGTATTCCATGTGTTTATATTAAAACGGTATAGATCGGATCCTAGTTATGTGATACAAAACCCTGAGATAGAGATTTTTGAAAGATTGACGTATATAGAAGAATCGATAGAATTTTTAGATCGAAAGGTGAAGCGATTGAGAAATAAAGGAATTTCAATAGTAAAGGATAAATGAAGTTATTTTTCACCTAAAGAAGCAACATAGAAAGTAAAAGAGCTAATGAAATAGAAATACCCATATTTGTTCTCAAAAGATGGTGAGTAATAAATTTCGGAGACGAAATATTCTTAAGCAGGGAAAAATGTAACACCCGCCCTTTTACATACGTATTTATGACGTATGTAATTGTATTTTATGTATAATAGATAATGACCTTCACTTAAGTTTAAGCTTAAGTATGTGTTATAGAGAGGGACTAGATTGTAAGATAAGTTTGGAGTGACTTATCACAATAGGAAGTTTTGAGCTATTGTGAAATATTTTCATTTCATTAAGGAGGTTAATGGATATTATAGAGATATTTGGTGATATTGATTAGAGTATTATTATATTGGTTAATTTGTGATGTATATGTATTTATTAGCTAGATGGGTATTTAATATTAGAAGACTTTAGGGAGGCCATTTGGTGATGTTTAATTGGTTAAAGTGTTTAGGTGTATATGTGTGTGTATGTTGTTGTGGAGTGTAGAGATTTTTAAAGAAGAGAAGGGATAAATTCTTGAGAACTTTTTGGAGAGTTGGTGATTTTGTTCAAGCTAGCAATCTATTGCCTTAGGAAGCTTTGAGAGGTCTTATAATCATTGAAATCCTAATTGGTAAGCTTTACTTGTAATTGAGTTGATTTTAGTTGAGTTATGGTTAGTTGCAATTCGTGCCCTATTCTGTCTCTGTGTTCAGTCCTATTGTTTTGGCTATAACTTGAGCTATAAAGCTCTGATTTGAACATGGTTGGACTTTTTGGAAAGTCAAAAAGTCTTTTATAACTTTTGTATTTTGCACTTGGACTGAATTTGAAGTTAGGAGGGTCTATTAGGGCCAGACATTTTATTGCTTATGCTAATGCCTTGTTCTATACGAATGGACTTAAAAATCCATAATTAATTCTATACATATGCTAATTAAGTGATTTTAGTTAAAAATAAAATTAGACCATATATGTAGAGTCTGTATGAATTTGGTGATTATAGGATGTGTTAATAATTTTTAAGAGCATCATGAACTTTATATATCAAACATGCCAGCAGTAGTATATAGGTTGATTTATGAATTTTCTTATGTATTGGTTATATAGTGATATCTAGAGTTGTAAAACTCCAAATTTAGCAAGGTTAGATGCTCTAAAAACTTCAGAAAGTCCCCTATAACTTTTATGTTTTGAGCCTGAGCTGAATTTGTTGTTAAGATTGTCTGGCAAGGCTCAACATTTTCTTGTTCAACCTATTGGCTCTATTTTGGCCAATTTTAATAAAAAATTCATAAATTATTTTATATCTGTCCAAATTGAGTAATTCTAATTAAAATTGTTAGTAGACTCATATAACTAGCTTCAGTATTATTTTTATGGTCATTGGACTTATGTGTGAATTATTTGGATATATTAAACTTTAAGCTTGGAGTTGCAATTAGTTGCATCTAAGTGTAAGTGTCATGTTGATTTTGTGGTATTAATGTATAGTTAAGTGTAGGATTTGACAAGGATAGAGGAGACATCACTCACTAGAAGAAGCTTTTCTTCTTGAAGGAGTTGAAGGCTTGAGGTAAGTAATTATTAATATAATGCTTACATGTATTGATTTTCAAGTAACTACAGTTGCTGAACTATATTGATTTGTGTATGCCCTTTAAGTGGCAAGAATGATGAATATATGAATATGTTGTTGTGAGAAAGAATGATGAATATGTGTATATATGGTTGTGAGACCATTGAATGGTCAATTGAGTATGTGTTGTGATGGATTATAAATATTGGCACCTATGTGTGCAAGCCACTTGATGTGGTATGGTTTTATATATATATTGTGAGAATGGTGAACTACATATGCGTAATGTTTGATGTGAGGAATGTGAGAAAAATGTATGATTGTGGAGACTGAGCTAGGCAGAGAGCCTCCATTGAAAATGAATATGAGACTGAGCTGGGTAGAGAGTCTCAGATGTGGCCATTCGTGTGAGATATATAAATGTGTAAGATCTGAGACTGAGCTGGGCAGAGAGTCTCAGAAATGACCACTTATATATGAAAAAGAATATGAAATATATGGGGAATAAAGCAACTTGTGAGACATGTGATGATTCCGGCCGGATAACTAACTTGCATAATCATGCATTGTGCATTGTGTTATATATATGTTGAATATGAGTTGTGAATGTGAGGATTAAATATGGATTGTTTGAAATGTTATGATTTGGTATATATATGAGGCACCAACAGTGTAGTTTTAATGCTTGGATATCTTGTTGTAATGTTTGAATGTTGTACAGATTGTTAGACATGGCCATGTACAATTTGAGAGAGAAATGGATCAATTTAGGCACAGTCATGTGCCTTCTTAGCATGGCTATGCAGTTTTAGGGAGATAAGTGCCAATTCAGGCACGGCCGTACGGGTCCAGGATGAAAAAGGCAAGCCTTAGGCACTGCCGTGTGCATTTTTCTAGCACGGCCATGCATAACCTTTTGTACTGAATTCTTGTAATTTATTGTGAAGCAAGTTTTTATACTTTTTTCTTATTTTAGTTCTTGAGAAGTATTATATATTGATTATATTAATAATTGCTTATTGAGTCACAAGCTCATTCCTTTCCAAATTGTGGTTTTTAGGGCATAGTTAAATTGAGTTGAAGTGTGCCCCATATAGTGCTCAGGTGGGTCCAAGGAAAGTTTGGTGCAGTCATTTCCATCCCCATCATCATAACATTCGAGCATTTTGAGAATTGAGTCCATGTGTATATTTTAACATTTTGTAAAGTATGTGTTAAGTATTTTTAGTATAACAAACAAGAGTTTTACAATTTATGTATATAACATATCTTATAAGAAAATTTCTATTATGCCACATGTTGTTGTGTATTAATAAATACATATATGTGGTACTTCGAGGGTACTACACAAGTGCTTTTTATACGTTAGGTATTTTTTGACTGCTTAGTCAGCACCAATTAGATCTATTTTGTTAACAAGTAACACATTATATAATGTCTTATGTGTTTTTTGTAATAAGTAGCTATTTGATTAAATCACATCAGAATAAGAAGCCCTTTTAGAAATCTATTAAGAGAAATCAGTATATGTGGGTAATATCTCAATCTATCTATGTAACACCCCACACCATAATCATACACGTGGCACAATCATACATGCACACGTAGAAATCAAGCATCTCAATTGAAGTATGATAAAATTTCCTTTATAAAAGAATACTCATGTGTAAACCAACCACTTATAATATACATACATGTTTTACTAGTTGTTACACACATACTACAAAAACTATTTGGTACACAATATGTGCTTTATGATATGCAGGATGAAGGTTTGGTACACCGTAGCTCACTTCGGCCCCCTATAACTCCAATGTAAGCTTTAAGCCCTTTGTTAACTAAATTCCTGAAAAAATTTTAACAGCA
>CATIWO010172664.1:0-29060 GCA_949673435.1 Macaranga tanarius
CAATTGTTGGCTGAGATAAAGCTTTTCTATCAAAATGGCTTTATTGTACCCTAGCAAAACAGGAACTGGCCAGTGTAGAGAATGTTTTTGTTAGTCATGATGATGATGTGTGCAAGATGGATTGCATGGTGATAGCAAAAAATCAGTGGATCAGACACTGTGCGAATGATGATTATATGTAGTTATGAATCACAATGGCTTAGAAGGGGGACCTTAAATGAATGAAGGCATTATATATGAGTCATTTTTTTTATAAGGCTTGCAAATGTGATATTATGGTTCTTAAAGTTTGTAATTTGCTGTTCTGACTTTTTTCTATGAAAATGGAGTTCATTTGGAAAAGTTTAGATTCTAATATACAGAGATCAAACCGTCAAGCCAAAAGTTCATCTATCTTGGTATTTTTCTTAACATGTTTTGTTAATCTTTTATTCGTTGTCGATAAAAGAAGTATTCGAACTCTTTCCTGTTCTAAGTTGGTAATAGAGTACCTTGAATGTGGCAGGACTGGTACACTATCTGTTTTTAAAGTTGATTTGGATATGTTCATCTTCTGATTTGAATGGGAAGTGGCTTGAGTTTTGTATATTGAGAATTTTTATACTCAAATTTCCCATTGAAAGCATATGAAGAAGAAGTAGTGTCAGTTTTTTTTTTATAACTCTGAAATGTGAGAATTGTGTTCATATGTGCGGCATGCTGGTTGTATCAAAATATTAGAGCACATTTGATCTAGATTTTTAACAAGTGTTACCTTGAAATTGCTGATGTTTCTCAACGTGTTCTGGAAATGTTTTTGCTCCATTGTTCTTTTATGGTGATGGAATATTTACATAATATGCTTAAACTGTTGGAATTTCAGGGTTGGAAGGCAGGTGGTGAACATCCCCTCTTTCATGGTGAGGGTTGATTCACAGAAGCATATTGACTTCTCATTGACAAGTCCATTCGGCGGTGGGCGACCTGGAAGAGTAAAGAGAAGGAACCAGAGGGCAGCTAGTAAGAAGGCTTCCGGTGGAGATGGAGATGAAGAGGATGAAGAGTGAGCCATGAGTTAAAAAAAGAAAGAACTTTTGCTAGTATAACTCTTGTTGAATCTCAGCTAGTTCTGTTGTCACCCCTAATGAGGCTTGATTTCTTAAAAATATTTACTGCAGTAAATTTTTGTCTTCTGAAACATTTGATAATGTGTTTGGTTTGTCATGCATTTATGTTTATGTACCTATGACTTTTTGCAAGGATTTAATTTTTCTTCAAATGGCAACACAACCGGTTGTTAAACGTACGAGTGTTCTCGGAGGTTTTATTGTTATCATCCAAATCAGTGTGCATAAAATCCTTTATTGTTGTTGGTCCTAAGGCAAAATCTGATTGTTAAATTAGGGTGGTTGTGCTCTGGTTGTGGTGGTTGAAGGTGGGTTAAGGAGTCCTCTCAAGCCATTAATTAGAGCATTTTTGGCAATTAAACTTTTTTTAAATTAAAAAGAACATTAAAAAAATATAAGATAATTTATAATTTAAACATGAAAATAAATAAATACGAGGAAAATAATTTTTTTTTTGTACCAATTGCATATTTTATATAAATAATTGATAGATTGGGAGTAAATGTAATTTTTAATATTAATTAATTAATTAATTATTTTTTAAGAAGAGTTAACTTATAAATGCCTTCAATTCATTCGTGAAAATGAAAAGATGCACTAAAAATTAAATAAAAGAAGGTCCAAAAATGATATGACAATGGGCCAAAAGTGCGAAAGTCAATGGGCCGAAGCTAAATTAGGGTTTTTAGGGTTTCCTTCTTTAAAAGCTTGTATCTCTTCTTTGGCGACTGAGAGTCAGAGTGACAAAAAGCTCTGTCTAAAGGAAACGACATCGTTGTAGCGGAGGCAGAGCCATGGTACACGTCTCATTTTTTCGCAACTGTAATATTCACACTCTCTCTTTCTATTTTTTTCCTCTCTATTTTCAGTTCTAACATTTTTTTTTAATAATAGTGAATCGTGCCCTTTTAGTAAAGGGTTTTAAATGAAAATGTTGTAAAGATATCTCCATGATGCTAAAGTTGTGTTCTTTAATTTTTTTATCTACTAACTATTGGCTTTAGTTTTAATGGGTTTTGTTTTGTTTCTAAATTTTGCCGAGTTGTACACTGTTTGGTTGTTGAGAAAGTTGTGGAAAGTAAAATGGAAGAAAATTTTTTATTTCTTTTAGTTTTGATTCCTAGGGTTAGTTATTATGGTCATGTTATTGTGTACTTTGTAGTTGCCAAAATAACTGGAATGTTTGGGTTTTTAGAGTTTTGTGCTAATGTCTTGCAAAGTGTAATTCAGAACTGAATTGGACAAATTTGAGATGCTTAATTATGCTGTTTTTTTTGCACATTTTCTAGCCCTACTTGACTTAAAGAGAGCATTTTGAGCCTCTAAATGCTAAATGTGCTCATATTTGGTTGGATTTGTGATTGATTTTTTTTTCTTTGATTATGAAATTACTGGAAAAATTTAGATGGGAAGACATTTAAGAAGCCCCATCATCCGTATGAGAAGGAGCGTTTGGATGCAGAGTTGAAGTTGGTGGAAGAGTATGGTTTGCGTTACAAGAGAAAGTTGTGGAGGGTTCAGTATGCTTTGAGCTGCATCCGTAATGCTGCTAGAATGCTTTTGATTCTTGATGAGAAGAACCCACGCCGGATCTTTGAGGTTGAGGCTCTTCTCCGAAGGATGAACCGTTATGGTTTATTGGACGAGAGTCAGAATAAGCTTGATTACGTGTTGGCCTTGACTGTGGAGAACTTTTTTGAGCGCCGCCTGTAGACACATGTATTCAAGTCTGGTATAGCAAAGTCCATCCACCATGCTCGAGTCCTTATCAGACAGAGGCATATCAGGTAAGCCAGTGTACTTGGAAACGGAAACATAAAATGACACCTACTAGGGATGTGCAATCGGTCAGTTTTGGGAAGTATTTTTGACCTAACCAAAATAACTGAATAGAGTTAATTGAAAACCAAACCGAATTAAAATTTTAGTCATAAAAGCCGAACCGAAATTTTTAAAATTATTAATTATTTTTGTATTTTTATATTAAATTATTATATAATTTTAATTTTTTTTTGAAATGTATAAAAATAAAAAATAAAAATTCGATTGGTTTGGTTAATTCGGTTAATCAAATTTTTTATAAAAAATCGAACCGAACCAAATTTTAGTTCGGTTCAAAAAATAGAAAATGCTGAATTAGGTCGGTTCGTTTTACGGTTCGGTCATCTCGAAAACCATGCACACCCCTAACACCTACTACTCTTTTGTTGATGCTCGCCCTTTAGTGATATTTACAGTTTGGCAATCTACGTAGTTTTGTTTTATTAATCTTAATAGATTAAATGCCAGTTAAGCTATTAAATTGTTAGCCAAGATAAACGCTTTTTTTTTAATCAAAATTACTTAAGAAAATGTTTATTTTAGGCATTATGGTGATGTGGGGATGATGGATTGCTAGTATAGTACTTTTATTAGTGGATTAGAAACTGTGAATGTGGTGATTATATGTAGTTACAAATTACAATGGCTTCGAGATCTTAATTGAATGGAGGCATTATATGCGGCAATGTTTTCTTAATAAGGCTTGCCAATGGGATCTTGTGGTTCTTAGAGTTTGTATCTTTTGTTCTGAACTTCTCTAGTAAAATTAAGGTCATTTTCATTTAAAAAAAAAAGAGTTAAAGATAGGTTAATGCATGGAGGTCAAACCATTAAGTAAAAAGTTTTTTTCACTTGGTGGTTTTCTTTATGTTTCTAGTTAATCTTTTGTTCTGTCAATAAAAGAACTATTTGTTCTCTTTGTTGGACAAGTCTCCTGTTCTAAGTTGGTGATAGAGTACTTGAATTTGGTAGAAAAAGTACTCTATCTATTGTTTTAAGTTGATTAGGAGTTGTTTTTATTCTGATCTAAATGGGGAGTAACTTGAATTTTTCCATATTGAGAATTTGCTCAAATTCCTTATTGGAAAGACATATGAAGAGGAAGTAGTGTATTAGTGTCAGTGTTATCATTGCTTAAAGTATTGTGAGAATTCTATTGATGTATGCGTGCTAGTTGTATCAAAATATATCTCAACATATTTCACCAACTCACCAACAAGTGTGTCCTTGAAAGTGATGATGTTTCTCAACATGTTACGAAAATATTTTTCTTCCATTGTTAAGGTGATGGAATATTTATGTAATGTGCTTTAATTGTTGTAATTTCAGAGTTGGAATGCAGGTGGTGAACATTCCATCTTTCATGGTGAGGGTTGATTCACAGAAGCATATTGACTTCTCACTGACTAGTCCATTCGGCGGTGGGCATCCTAGAAGAGAGAAGAGAAGGACCTAGAGAGAAGCTAATAAGAAGGCATCTGGTGGAGATGGAGATGAGGAGGATGAAGAGTGAGTCATGAGTTAAAAAAAATAAAAATAAAACTTTTGCTAGTAGAATGCTTGCTGTTATTTGAGCTAGTTTTGTTGTCATCCCTTAAGAGGCTAGGTTTCTTACAAATATAACTAAAGTAATGTTTTGTTTTTTTTTTCTACGACATTTGATATTACGTTTGGTTTTGAGATGCATTTGTGTACCTATGACTTTTGGCAAGGATTTAATTTTGCACCAGACTTGCAACACAGGAGGTTTTATTATCATCCAAATCGTTCTATATACATGGGATGTAGTTTAACATTAGAACTAAACAATTGTAAGCTTGCTATGGGCCTGCGGCTCTGCATCGCCTCTTGCATCCTTCTTTATGATAGGAAAGGCTTTAGATTTTCCATTTCAGGCAAAGCTCTATTAAATCTCTTAATTTCATTTTTGACTTATTGAGGGTGAAATGAACTTCTATTCATGGCTTATTGGGTAACAAAATGATAAAAATTTTGTTCTTGGCATTAAAAAGTGCCATACATAATCAAATTTTCTTTAATTTTCAGAAATCAAGTTTGTTTTTCATTCTTAATATGGGTGAAGATGCAAGGAATTATTTTCAATAAATTTTAGGTGTTACTAGAGATGGTGGTAATGGATCTTTTTTAAATTTAAAAGAACATTAAAAAATATAAGATAATTTATAATTTAAACATAAAAATAAATAAACACAAGGAAAATAATTTTTTTTTTGTACCAATTGAATATTTTATATAAATAATTGATAGATTGGGAGTAAATTTAATTTTTAATATTAATTAATTCTTTTTTTAGGAATGGTTAACTTAAAAGGGCCTTTGATTCACTTATGAAAATGAAAAGATGCACTAAAAATTAAATAAAAGAAGGGCCCAAAAATGATATGATAATGGGCTAAAAGTGTGAAAGTTAATGGACCGAAGCTAAATTAGGGTTTTTAGGGTTTCTTTCTTTAAAAGCTTATGTCTCTTCTCAGGCGACTGAGAGTCAGAGAGAGATGAAAAGCTCTGTGTAGAGGAAACGACATTGTTGTAGCGGAGGCAGAGCCATGATACACATCTTATTTTATTGCAACTGTAATATTCACACTCTCTCTTTCTATTTTTTTCCTCTTTATTTTCAGTTCTAACATTTTTTTTAATAATAGTGAATTGTGTCCTTTTAGTTAAGGGTTTTAAATGAAAATGTTGTAAACATATCTCCATGATACTAAAGTTGTGTTCTTTAATTTTTGATCTACTAATTATTGGCTTTAGTTTTAAAGGGTTTTGTTTTGTTTTTAATTTTTGCCGAGTTGTGCGCTGTTTGGTTGCTGAGAAAGTTGTGGAAAGTAAAATGGAAGAAATTTTTTTATTTCTTTTAGTTTTGATTTCTAGGGTTAGTTAAAATGGTCATGTTATTGTGTACTTTGTAGTTGCCAAAATAACTGGAATGTTTGGGTTTTTAGATTTTTGTGCTAATATCTTGCAAAGTGTAATTCAGAACTAAATTGGACAAATTTGAGATGCTTAATTATGCTGTTTTTTTTTGCATATTTTCTAGCCTTTTTTGACTTAAAGAGAGAATTTTGAGCGTTTAAATGCTAAATGTGCTCATATTTGGTTGGATTTGTAATTGATTTTTTTTCTTTGATTATGAAATTGCTGGAAAAATTTAGATGGGAAGACATTTAAGAAGCCCCATTGTCCGTATGAGAAGGAGCGTTTGGATGCAGAGTTGAAGTTGGTGGGAGAGTATAGTTTGTGTTGCAAGAGAAAGCTGTGGAGGGTTCAGTATGCTTTGAGCTGCATCCGTAATGCTGCTAGAATGCTTTTAATTCTTGATGAGAAGAACCCACGCCGGATCTTTGAGTGTGAGGCTCTTCTCCGAAGGATGAACTGTTATGGTTTATTGGATGAGAGTCGGAATAAGCTTGATTACGTGTTGGCCTTGACTGTGGAGAACTTTCTTGAGCGCCGCCTATAGACACTTGTATTCAAGTTTGGTATGGCAAAGTCCATCCACCACGCTCGAGTCCTTATTAGACAGAGGCATATCAGGTAAGCTAGTGTACTTAGAAATTGAAACACAAAATGACACTTACTAGGAGTGTGCAATCAGTCGGTTTTGGAGGGTGACCGAACCAAAATAACTGAATAGTGTTAATTAAAAACCGAACCGAACCGAACTAAAACTTTTAAAATTATTAATTATTTTGTTTTTTTATATTAAATTATTATATATTTTTAAATTTTTTTTTGAAATATATAAAAATAAAAAATAAAAAATAAAAAATCGGTTGGTTCGGTTAACCAAATTTTTTATATATAAAACCAAACTAAATTTCAGTTCGGCTTGGTTCTAAAAATTTGAAAATGCTGAAAAATCAAACCAAACTGAATTAGGTCGGTTCGGTTTGCCATTTGGTCATCTCAAAAATCATGCACACCCCTAACACCTGACCTTTTAGTGATATTTACAGTTTGGCAATCTATATAGTTTTGTTTTATTAATCTTAATTTATTAAACGCCAGCTAAGCTATGAAATTGTTAGCCAAGATAAATGCTTTTTTATAAAAATTGCTCAAGAAAATGTTTATTTTAGGCATTATGGTGATGTGGGGATGATGGATTGCTAGTATAGTACTTTTATCTGTGGATTAGAAACTGTGAATATGGTGATTATATGTAGTTATAAATTACAATGGCTTAGAAAGGGAGATCTTAATTGAATGAAGGCATTATATGCGGCAATTTTTTCTTAATAAGGCTTGCCAATGGGATCTTGTGGTTCTTAGAGTTTGTATTTTATGTTCTGAACTTCTTTAGTAAAAATAAGGTCATTTTCATTTTTGAAAAAAAAAAAAGTTAAAGATAGGGTAATGCATGGAGATCAAACCATTAAGCAAAAAGTTTTTTTTTCACTTGGTGTTTTTCTTAATGTTTCTTGTTAATCTTTTGTTCTGTCAACAAAAGAACTATTTATTCTCTTTGCTGGACAAATCTTTTGTTCTAAGTTGGTGATAGAGTACTTGAATTTGGTAGGAAAAGTACTCTATCTATTGTTTTAAGTTGATTAGGAGTTGTTTCTGTTCTGATTTGAATGGGGAGTAACTTGAATTTGTCCGTATTGAGAATTTGCTCAAATTCCTTATTGGAAAGATATATGAAGAGGAAGTAGTGTATTAGTGTCAGTGTTATAATCGCTTAAAGTATTGTGAGAATTCTACTGATCTATGTGTGCTAGTTGTATTAGAATATATCTCAACATATTTCACCAACAACAAATGTGTCCTTAAAAGTGATGATGTTTCTCAAAGTGTTACGAAAATATTTTTCTTCTATTGTTAAGGTGGTGGAATATTTACGTAATGTGATTTAATTTTTATAATTTCAAAGTTAGAAGGTAGGTGGAGAACATCCCATCTTTCATGGTGAGGGTTGATTCACATAAGCATATTGAATTCTCACTGACTAGTCCATTCGGCGGTGGGTGTCCTGGAAGAGTGAAGAGAAGGAACTAGAGAGCAGTTAGTAAGAAGTCATCTGGTGGAGATAGAGATGAGGAGAATGAAGAATGAGTCATGAGTTAAAATATATATATAAAAAAAACTTTTGCTAGTAGAATGCGTGCTGTTATTTGAGCTAGTTTTATTGTCATCCCTTAAGAGGCTAGGTTTCTTAAAAATATAACTGAAGTAATGTTTTGTTTTATTTTCTGAGATATTTGATATTACGTTTGGTTTTGAGATGCATTTATGTACCTATGACTTTTGGCAAGGATTTAATTTTGCACCAGACTTGCAACACATGAGGTTTTATTATCATCCAAATCATTCTATGTGCATGGGATTAGTTTAACATTAGGACTAAACAATTGTAAGCTTGCTATGGGCCTGCGGCTCTGCATCACCCCTTGCATCCTTCTTTATGATAAGAAAGGCTTTAGATTTTTGGTTTCAGGTAAAGCTCTGTTAAATCTTTTGATTTCATTCCTGACTTATTGAGGGTACAATGAACTTCTGTTCCTAGCTTATTGGGTAACAAAATGATAAAAATTCTGTTCTTGGCATTAAAAAGTGCCATACAGAATTAAATTTTCTTTAATTTTCATAATTAAATTTTGTTTTTCATTCCTAATGTGGGTGAAGATGCAAGGGATTATATTCAACAAATTTTGGGTGTTACTAGAGACAGTGGTCATGGGTCTCTTTTTAAATTAAAAAGAACATTAAAAAAAATATAAGATAATTTATAATTTAAACATGAAAATAAATAAATACGAGGAAAATAATTTTTTTTTTTGCACCAATTGCATATTTTATATAAATAATTGATAGATTGGGAGTAAATGTAATTTTTAATATTAATTAATTCTTTTTTTTAAGAAGGCTTAACTTAAAAGGGCATTTGATTCACTTGTGAAAATGAAAAGATGCACTAAAAATTAAATAAAAGAAGGGCCCAAAAATGATATGATAATGGGCCAAAAGTGCGAAAGTCAATGAGTTGAAGCTAAATTAGTGTTTTTAGGGTTTCCTTCTTTAAAAGCTTGTGTCTCTTCTCAGGCGACTGAGAGTCAGAGTGAGATGAAAAGCTTTGTATAAAGAAAACGTCATCATTGTAGCGGAGACAGATCCATGGTACACATCTCATTTTATCACAACTGTAATATTCACACTCTCTTTCTGTTTTTTTCCTCTCTATTTTTAGTTCTAACATTTTTTTTAATAATCGTGAATCGAGCCCTTTTAGTTAAAGGTTTTAAATGAAAATGTTGTAAACATATCTCCATGATGCTAAAGTTGTGTTCTTTAATATTTGATCTACTAATTATTAGCTTTAGTTTTAATGGGTTTTGTTTTGTATTTAAATTTTTCCGAGTTGTACGTTGTTTGGTTGTTGAGAAAGTTATGGAAAGTAAAATAGAAGAAATTTTTTTTATTTCTTTTAGTTTTGATTTCTAGGGTTAGTTAAAATGGTCATGTTATTGTGTACTTTATACTTGCCAAAATAAGTGGAACATTTGGGTTTTTAGATTTTTGTGGTAATGTCTTGCAAAGTGTAATTCAGAATTGAATTGGAAAAATTTGAGATGCTTAATTATGCTTTTTTTTGCACATTTTCTAGCCTTTTTTGACTTAAAATAGCATTTTAAACGTCTAATTGCTAAATTTGCTCATATTTGGTTGGACTTGTGATTGATTTTTTTTTTTTAGTTTAATTATGAAATTGCTGGAAAAATTTAGATGGGAAGACATTTAAGAAGCTCCGTCATCTGTATGAGAAGGAGCGTTTGAATGCAGAGTTAAAGTTGGTGGGAGAGTATGGTTTGCGTTGCAAGAGAGAGCTGTGGAGGGTTCAGTATGCTTTGAGCCGCATCCGGAATACTGCTAGAATGCTTTTGATTCTTGATGAGAAGAACCCACGTCGGATCTTTGAGGGTGAGGCTCTTCTCCGAAGGATGAACCATTATGGTTTATTGGATATAAGTCAGAATAAGATTGATTATATGTTGGCCTTGACTGTGGAGAACTTTCTTGACCACCTCCTGCAGACACTTGTATTCAAGTCTGGTGTGGCAACGTCCATCCACCATGCTCGAGTCCTTATCAGACAGAGGCATATCAGGTAAGCCAGTGTACTTAGAAACTGAAACATAAAATGACTCCTACTAAGGGTGTGCAATTGGTCAGTTTTGGGAAATTTTTCTGTCTGAACCGAAATAACCGAATAGAGTTAATTGAAAACTGAACCGAACTAATACTAAAACTGAACTGAACTATAATTTTTAAAATTATTAATTATTTTTATATCAAATTATTATATATTTTTAAAATTTTTTTGAAATATATAAAAATAAAAAATAAAAATTCAGTTGGTTCGATTAATTCGGTTAATTGAATTTTTATATACAAAATCGAACCAAATTGGGTCGGTTCATGGTTCGGTCATCTCAAAAACCATGCACAGCCCTAACACCTACTAGTCATTTGTTGATGCTCGCCCTTTAGTGATATTTACAATTTGGCAATCTACGTAGTTTTGTTTTGTTAATCTTAATTGATTAAACGCCAACTAAGCTATGAAATTGTTAGCCAAGATAAATGCTTTTTTATCAAAATTGCTTAAGAAAATGTTTATTTTAGGCATTATGGTAATGTGGGGATGATGGATTGCTGGTATAGTACTTTTATCAGTGGATTAGAAACTGTGAATATGGTGATTGTATGTAGTTACAAATTACAATGGCTTAGAAAGGGAGATCTTAATTGAATGAAGGCATTATATGCGGCAATTTTTTCTTAATAAGGCTTGCCAATGGGATCTTGTGGTTCTTAGAGTTTGTATCTTCTATTCTGAACTTCTCTAGTAAAATTAAGGTCTTTTTCATTTTTGAAAAAAAAAGTTAAAGATAGGGTAATGAATGGAGGTCAAACCATTTAGCAAAAAGTTTTTTTTTTCACTTGGTGTTTTTCTTAATGTTTCTAGTTAATCTTTTGTTCTGTCAATAAAAGAACTATTTGTTCTCTTTGCTGGACAAGTCTCTTATTTTAAGTTGGTGATAGAGTACTTGAATTTGGCAGGAAAAGTACTCTATATATTATTTTAAGTTTATTAGGAGTTGTTTCTATTCTGATATGAATGGGTAGTAACTTGAATTTGTCCATATTGAGAATTTGCTCAAATTCCTTATTGGAAAGACATATGAAGAGGAAGTAGTGTATTAGTATCAGTGTTATAATCGCTTAAAGTATTGTGATAATTCTATTGATGTATGCGTGCTAGTTGTATCAGAATATATCTCAACATATTTCACTAACTCACCAACAAGTGTGTCCTTGAAAGTGATGATGTTTCTCAACGTGTGACAAAAATATTTTTCTTCCATTATTAAGGTGATGGAATATTTACGTAATGTGCTTTAATTGTTGTAATTTCAGAGTTGGAAGGCAGGTGGTGAACATCCCATATTTCATGGTGAGGGTTGATTTACAGAAACATATTGACTTCTCCCTGACTAGTCCATTCTGTTAGTGATGTACCTTAGGCCAATTGTATTATGGCCATATTATGACTTTGTCTATTTTGCATCATTATAATAAAGAGGCATTTTATCATATTAACTTTGTTAAATTCCATGAATGTTTAATTCTGTCTAAGATCATCAAGTGTGTGACTTGATAGTAAAACTCTTAGATAAAAAATGAGTTATATTCTAAATCATCCCTAGTCGGTCATTATTGTAGAAAAATAATGAATGAAGACTAGTATGAGATTGACTGATGATCATATTTTACTGATCATGTATACGAGATACAAAGTCAAGTCATAGGTACATAGGATGTACTGGATTGACCCACTCTGAGAACACTACATGGATTATTGTTATAAGTTATTCTCATCACAATGATATTATTGAAGTCTTCTGACCTGAGATCATCATAGAGTCCTGCATGATGAGTTTTATATTTTGATACATTCTAATGTTATCTTTATCATGATGATATAATAAATTGTGGTTGGATATAAAATGAATCATATGAGGAGTATGAATGATCAAGAAGAAATTTATCCCTCACTAATCATGAGAAGGATGTCTATGGGCCCCTCGATAAATTAGACTGAATATAAATGCATGGCCATGCTTGAAATCAGTTGATAAGGAGTTATCAATTTTAGTCTAATTAAGATCGAGAAATAATGTGATTGAATTGTTAAGGATGACATAAACCATGCCTTATGTTCAATCTAAGATATCGTGTATAAAAAGACTATAATATTATTGTTAAATAGGTTGTGTTGGATTACTGACCTTCACATGACTTGGGTAGTTATAATATCTTACTAGAGGCCACTTATGACTTATGGGCTAGCAATAGAATTGGAGGCCTATTGCCAACGTTGTATGAACCTACAGGGTCACACACATAAAACATGTCTAAAACAGATATTGGGCTTATTAGCCCAATAAGATTTTTTCTTTATTATGTGTATATATTTATAATTTATTTATGGTAAGTATTATTATAATTAAATTATAAATTAAAATTAAATCTCTTATAGATAAATGATAAACCAAAAAGAGTTTTGGTAATTGTGAAATACTACTAAACCCTAATTGATGTGGATATATATATATATATATATATATATATATATATATATATATATATATATATATATATCACATATTGGGAGAGAGTGTCTGCACATTATTATTCATAAAACACATATTCTTTTTGAAAGAAATATAGAGAGAAAATTGAGAGAAAGGTGCGAGCATACCAGCATCGTTTTGGGGTGTTTTATTCGTGTGGATACCGATAGAGGACGTTGCTCTTTAGTTGCATCTGTATTCCGATAGAAGACAATGAAAGGCTTGAGGTAGGGTGTCACCGGAGTTAACCTCATCTCTTCCTTCCTACAATCTTACCGTTGAACACGTCTTGGTAAGATTCTAGACTCAGTTTTAATTGATTTAATCGAACTACTTGGATCTTGTGAGGGTTTTGAGGGTCAAAATTTTTATTTTTCGCTGCGTGATTGTGACTCGGAACCCAACACATTCGGCTGTGGGCATCCTGGAAGAGTGAAGAGAAGGAACCAGAGAGCAGCTAGTAAGAAGGCATCTGGTGGAGATAGAGATGAGGAGGATGAAGAATGAGTCATGAATTAAAAAAAATATAAAAAAACATTTTGCTAGTAGAATGCTTGCTATTATTTGAGCTAGTTTTGTTTTCATTCCTTAAGAGGCTAGGTTTCTTAAAAATATAACTGAAGTAATGTTTTATTTTGTTTTCTGAGACATTTGATATTGCATTTGGTTTTGAGATGCATTTGTGTACCTATGACTTTTGGCAAGGATTTAATTTTGCACCAGACATGCAACACAGGAGGTTTTATTATCATCCAAATCATTCTATATGTATGGGATATAGTTTAACATTAGGACTAAACAATTGTATGGGCATGTGTCTCTGCATCGCCCCTTGCATCCTTCTTTATGATAGGAAAGACTTTAGATTTTCTATTTTAGGCAAAGCTCTATTAAATCTCTTGATTACATTCCTGACTTATTGAGGGTGTAATGAACTTCTGTTCCTAGCTTATTGGGTAACAAAATGACAAAAATCCTGTTCTTGGCATTAAAAAGTGCCATACATAATCAAATTTTCTTTAATTCTCAAAAATCAAGTTTGTTTTTCAGTCCTAATATGGGTGAAGATACAAGGGATTATATTCAACAAATTTTGGGTGTTACTAGAGACGGTGGTCATGGGTCTTATCTTGGCTTGCCTTCTTTTGTTGGCCGAAACTAAAGATAAATTCTGGGATTTATAAAAGATCGTGTTTGGAAAAAAATACAAAGCTGGAAAAAGAAGAATTTGTCGAAAGCAGGGAAGGAAGTTTTGCTCAAACTATTCCAAATCATGCAATGGGTGTTTTCTTTTTCCCTATAGATTTATGTGCTGAAATTAAACAAATGTTGAACTCATTTTGTGGGGTATGAATTCTAATTTAAGAAGAGGAATTGTTTGGCAATGTTAGGATAGATTATGTGTCCCTAATAATGAGGGCGGTATGGGTTTCAAGAAGCTTAGACAGTTCAATCTTGCTCTTTTGGTGAAGCAAGCTTGGAAGTTTCTCACCAATCCTTAGTCTTTGGTTACTAGAATTTATAAAGCCTAATATTTCCCTGACATATGTTTTTTGAATGAATCTTTGGGGTCTAGTCCGAGCTACATCTGAAGCAATCTTATGGCCACTCAGACTTTGGTCAAGGATGGCTGTTGAGTTCATATTGGGACAGGAACCACTATCAATATCTGGCATGATCCGTGGCTTGGTAATGTCACTAATCCTTTTGTTACTATTGTTGCTCCTAAGGAATTGAAGGATGCAACTTTTAACCAGCTTTTTCAGGTTAGGGAACGCATATGGGATGTGGAGTTGTTGAATGATATTTTTAATGATCGAAATAGAGTGCTTATTCAGAATGTTCCATTATCATATTGTGTGGGTGATGACAAATATTATTGGAGTTATGATTCAAGAGGCCATTTGACAATTTGAAGCTCTTATCGTGCTAGCATGGCTTCTTCTTTTCCAGTTAATTCTAATGTTAATAGAAGTTTTATGAGGAATGTTTGAAGAATTAAAGTTCCTCCAAAAATCAAAAATTAAGTTTGGCGAGCTTCATCTGATTGTTTGCCAACTACTACTTTCTTAAGTGCTCGACATATTGATGTTGATTACATCTGTCATGTTTGTCAACTTCATCCCGAAACAATTATTCATGTCCTAGTCCTCTGCCCTTTTACTGTTACTTGCTAGTCCCTACTTAATGTTAATATTGACGCTTCTCGGGTTTTTGATTTTTTATTATGGTTGTTGACATTGCTGAATAGTTTAGAAAAGGATCAACATCTAATGATTTTAATGTTATGTTAGGCTATATGAAACTCACATAATGATTTTAATGTTATGTTAGGCTATATGAAACTCACAAAATTTTTAGAACGCTAAGTTGTTGATTTTGCTGGTGTTCATCTTCAGCTATGGCAGACTGCACAATCTTCAAGATTCATATATGATCCTTTAAGTGGAGATAGTGATGGGGTAGTCTGTTGGCGTAAACCTCCTTTTGGTTGGCTTAAGTTCAATGTAGATTCAATAATTTTCCAATCTTCAAACAGATCAGGCTTTGGAATAGTGACTAGAAGAGATGATGGTAGTGCTCTGGCAGCTCATTGTGTCTTAATTTCAGGCACTTTCAATCCAACAATAATTGAATTGATGGGAGTTAAGGAAGCTCTAAGTTGGGTTAAGAACCATGGTTGGAATCAAGTTATTATTGAAATAGATGCTCTTACTGCCTTTCAAGCTCTGCAATCTCCTCATGATTATGTTTTTACTTTTGGATTACTGCTTGATGATTGTATGCAGTTAGTTCATGATATTTTACAAGTAGAGTTCTGTTTTGTTAGAAGAACGGCTAATTAAGTTGCCCATGAGCTAGCCAGAGCTAGTATATCTTGGGCAAGTCCTATATCTTGGGATGAAAATATTCCCAGTTTTCTTGTTTCTTTGTTACATTCTGATCTGAGTTAATGAATTCCTTCATTTTAGTTTAGAAAAAAAAAAGAATCAAAATTTTCTTCCTAAGCTTAGGAAGTTGATGACTATGCTTAAAAAATTATTTATCTAATATAGCTTTATAGGTCGGCCTGCACCTAGCCTTAAAGAGTCTAGATGAAACAAAGATTTTCTTCTAAAGAAAAGTCCAAACCATTAATAAAACCAACAATAGAAGCCAGAAGTTAAAGACTTGGTCGAATCAGTCTATCTGAATTGAATTCAACACTTCTCTTTTTACACAAGAAAAAATAAAGCATCATCCTGTGCTCTAAATCACTAACCCAAAAAACCAAAAAAGACCACTCTCCAATCCTTAAACATGAAATCCATAAACATCCTCAAAGGTTATGACAAAGTGAACTCCAATCTTGAAAATCAAAACTCACCATTTCCCCACCATCCCACTTCCACCAAAAAACCCCTCCTCATCACCCTCACCTCACCATCTCTGCTTTTCTCCTCTTAACCCTCATCATCTCTCTATTGCTTGGTGCCTTAATCTATGAATCATACAACATGGGTGTAAATGAAATTTTTAGGATTAATTTTACCTTTATTATAAAGTTCAAAAGGTAAATTGATGAAAAATATATATATAAAAAAAGCAATTTAAACTTTTGCAAAAAGTTTAAGGGCGAAATCAAACTTTATTCCTTCACTTTCTATCCTATCTCAAAAGACAATACGAGCTCTTGTTAAGACTTGAGATCAATGCTATAAAATAATATATGGCTTTGTTCCATTTCTTACTATATAGTACATAGACAATTATGAAGAGGGATCAAAAAGCTTCAAAGGATTGACAAACCACAAAACTTTGTTTCCTTTTATTACAAAGTTCAATACAAATATTTGTTAAAAAAATTACGCAAACAATAACATATTTTCATCCTTAAATTGTATACATATATAAGATTATTTTTCGACCAATATATATCTGTACTATATATAAAAGTATGGATGTAGGGAAAATATTTTTGGACGAAAAAGGACATGCATTTTTTATTTAATAACAAATCTAAACTTATCATGTATTTAGATTACTAAATTTTAGTAAGTAAATTTGAATTTCAATCAAATTAAATCTTTTGGTTAAAATCAATATATTAACTAAAGTTTGAATTTAAACCGAAATTTCAACAATTTCAAAAATTTAAAACTCTAAAATTTCAACTAAATAATTGAAATAAATAAATTTATAATAATAAGACAAATATATATTTTATAGATTCAATCCATCAATCTAGACAATATAAATAAATTTAGAATTTTATTTTATCTATATATATTTATTTATTTATTATTATAATTTATACTTTTACAAATTAAATTAAATTTATTTTTATTTTCTTATCATATGTTAAAAAATTAATTTTTATCTTTAAAAAATCAATATTAGTTAAATAATTTGATTAAATTTATGGAATTAATATATTATATTATTAATCTTTAATACGTAAAAATAAATGAGTTTAGCATTCAATTTGATTTTTTTAACCTACATCTAATAAGCAATTTGATTGTAAATTAAAATAATTGTTGAATGCGAAAAGCGTTAGTTGCTAAAGAAGAAAAAAAAAAAATTTGACAATCATTTCGAAGACTTAACTTGCAATGTCACATTTATGTAAATTTAAAAAATATTTTATTCATGTCAATGCAAGTAGCAATAACATTCTTGTACTATTGGCAAACTATATAAAAAGTTATTTAATTGATAACTTAGGTTTTTAGTTAATTAAAATGCTCAAATGATAAAATTATCTATATTATATATAAAAGTATAAATAGAAGAAAAATATTTTTTAGACGAAAAATCACATCTATTTTTTATATAATGACAAAAATAATCTTATAATATATTTTAATGATAAAATTTGAGCTAATTAATTTGAATTTTAATTAAATTCTTTATTTAATTTAATTATATTAACTTCAACTTGAATTTAAATAAAGATTCTCAACAATTTTTAAGTATTTAAAACTCTAAATTTGATTATAATAAATTGTTAATTATATTGACTAGCAAAAGTATAGTTAAATAACAACCATATTATAATATTTTTTAAATATTAAGAATAGTTAAATTATTTTTTTTCCCTCTTTTCCTAATAGAACTTATGTCTTTATTAAGAAATTATATAAATTGAAACAATTCAAAAAAAGCTTATATAATAAATTGATATAATTTTAGGATGAGATGCAATTAATGATTTCTGTAAAGTAAGTATAATTTAAACCATTAATTCTATGTAATAATATATTTTTAATAATTTTAAAAAATAAAATTATACATTGATGATTTTTTTAAATAATTAAAATAAATTTATAAAATTATAAATATATATTGTTTAAATGATAAAAATAATGTTATACTATATTTAAATGACTGAGTTTTAGTCAATTAATTTGAATTTCAATCAAATATTGTGCTTGAATTAATTATATTAAATTAAATTTGAATTTAAACAAAAATTTTCAAAAATTTTAAAATGTTTAAAGCTCTTAAATTTCAAATAATTAAACTAATCATGATATTTGAAATTCAATATTGAAATTTGTCAAAGTCATATGTATAGATTTATTTTTATTTTGTGTCATTCATTATTATTAAAGTTAGATTATTTTTATTTTTTATTATTTTTAAGTTATAATTGTTTCAAATAGATATATTTTTATTGTTTTTTATTCTAAAAATTATCATTACAAATCTCATTTATTTATTTGTTTAGATAAATTATATATTACTACAATGCATAATTATTAAAAGTTTACTCTTAAATGACTTATTTATATTTTTATAATTTACTATTTATCTATAATTTCAAATAACCTTTATGTTCATAAATATATATAATTTTAAAATTTTATTGAACTTTTAAAATCGTAAAAAAATTATTTTTATGTAAATGTTCTTGTAAATTATTGTGGTTGACATTTTTGTTAAAATTTATTAATCTTAATATATTAAGATCAACACACTGATGTGAAATTTTTTTAAGTTTATGTTCATTATTAAATATAAAAAATAAATTAAAAAATTTAAATATATTTTCTCAATTTTTTCCTATTCATGTTTTTTCTTAAAAATTAATTTGTAGGAGTTGATTAATAATATTTTCACTTATACTTTATATGATTCATGATGTAATTGTGAAATTCGATTGAATTTTTTTTAATATCAGTTTGTAAAGTAAAGTGTTATAAATATTACATTGCACAATAATTTTTTTAGTTGGTGAATGTCATTATATTTTTCAAAATAAAATTTACTAATTTTTTAAATATTAAAAATAGTTAAATTGTTAATTTTTGGATAAGTAAATGTTTATATTTCTGTGTTTTGATTTATAAATAAATTTAGATTTAAAAACTTATATAATTAATAATTTTTTTATCTATATTATACTATATATATAAAAGGTAAAACATTCTTGATAGAAACATCTATTCTTAATTGCTAAATATTTTAAATTGGAGATAGTTTTAGTTTATATTTAAAAATTAGCTAAATTTGAATAAACAATAATATATATTATATTTGTAGTCAAATTTAAATAAATACATAAATTATAAAATTATTATAAAATTTATATATTAATATTTCTTATTTATAATGTATTACATTTTACAAATAAATTATGATTGAATAATATAGTTAATATTTCTTTTTTTGTTGGAAATATAGTTATATTTTTCATATTGATATAATTTATATAATTTTTCACAATCCCTAATACATATGAAAGTAATTAAAATTATAAAAAAATTTACCAATTTGATAAAAAAAAAAAGTGATTATTTCATGAGATTTTATATATAATTTTAAATGTAAATTACTAAGAAAATGCAATTATTTTTTAAAATATAAATTTAAGTTAATTAGAAAATTTATTTTAAATAATTTCAAAAAAAGCTTTTTAAAAAATTAAAATAATTAAGCTACATATTTTAATTTAAAATTTTTAATTTATTTCACTATGAATAATATTTATTGCAAATTTATATTTTTAGTTACATTATTGATAAAATAATATTTGTTTTCCAAATATAATATTAATTTTTATATTTTATAATTATATTATATTTTTACTTTTTCAAATATTTAACTCCATCACTAATACAAATATGTAAATATTTTTGTATTAACTCTTAAAATATAACATATATTTTATATGAATTATTATAAATAATATATAATTTATTATATTTATATTATGATAATTTATATAGTTGTAATATAAAAATTAAAATAAAATTACTATTTAATAAATATTTTAATCACGTGTAACGCACGTGAAAGAAAAACTAGTATATATAAAATTATCCACCACAAGTAGTTGAATTGCTTTAAAAAAAAATACTATCAGAATTAAGAATGTAATTTTAATTGTCCACATTTCTATAGTACAATAGCATTTTTGTTAGGTAATGAAGTGCGATGGTGAGAATTCTTTAAAATACTAACACACCAATACTAACCTATCATTTCATAAATTGTCCAAAGAAAACATAAAAATTTAGTTTTGCTTTTCTTATGAAAAATTTACATGAAGTGTTAATATTATTATCGTAGTCAGTATTTTAAATATAAGATTTTCACTCGCATCCAATTTTTAATTTTAGTTATTTTAAAAAAATTACAAAAAATTAATTTAGTACAATATAATGTTAAAAATATAACATATTATTCTTCTATTTTGTTTCACAAGGAGCAAGAACGATATATATACACAAATTAAAAGAGAATATGACATAGTTAATAAGTTATTCCACTAATATCATGAAGAAGCAATTGCACCATTTCTATTTAATTGCAACATATACCCTCCATCTTTTCCATCAAAACAGCCGCTTCAATCCTGAACTGACAAGTAAAGACACAGCAAATGAATCTTTTGTCATGCCAGGATACAAGTAAGACATGCACAGATGCAGGTGCAGCTGAAAAAATTTGAATTCGAAAGATGCAGACATGTCAGTATTGTTCAAACATAGATGCACTGCAATGCATGAGGGCAGAGACCCACCCTGTAAAATGCAGTCAAATGAAAAAAAAAGAAAGAAAGAAGGAGCTGGTTTCTTCACAATCTCTATAGATCATCATAATTAAGTTGAATTATGAATTCCTAACTAAAAGTAGAGGAGAAGAGAGAGAGGAAGTCAATATATAGTAGCTAATGAGAATTGATTACAATTAATCAGTTCCATATCAATCTGCTAATTAACTAGTACTCACTTACAAATCAGTCAGTTAGAAGACAGCAACTAACAAAACTACTATGCTACATCCATCACAAGTGTTTTTCTAATGCTGCTTCTTCTGAACCACATGATGATGATCATAGCAGCAACACTAATCAACAATTAATAAAAAAAATATATTTATCCAACAGCACAGAACTGTAGCTGAATGCCATGTTACTGACATAAATATGGGTTTGGGGTCTTTCTTTCGGTTAAAAAAAAAAGATTTATGGAAAGAGAGAATTAAAGGATAAAATTTAACTATCAATTTTTTTATATACATATATTATATCATACTGGATATAACAAAAATACAATATGATGGAATCGGTCGAATACTGGACTAATATTGGAGGCCTCTACAGTACTTATTTAAAAATGTTAGATACTAGAAGAATATTCGTATGGGAAAAAAAAAAAAAAAAACTTTTAATGTTTTTGTGGGTAATGGACCAGAGGAGAAAGCACATTGAAGTAATGAGTGTGGCAGAAATAAAGTGGACGAGACGATTTATATTCAGCCTTAGAAAATGAAGTTGCCATTTCATCTTCATCATGTATCATCGATCAATTCCAATCATATCAACTAATAACAAATTAAAAGTTGCCATTTCAACCATTTCCACTGCTATTTAATCATGCATATTAAATTATTAATTAATGCCATACTACACATATACATATATAGTGTAGAATATATAATTAATTAATTATTAATTATTGCACCATTTCTATTAGAGAAATTTCCAAAGATGATGAGTGATTGAAAATGATATAAAAACAACAACAACAACAAAATTAAATTTGTTAATTAGTCAGCATCCATTTTTCCATTTATAACCATAGTTATGTGATGAACTCTAATTACACCTCCTAATCAAAATGGATACCTCTCACAGTAGAAATGAGAGCAAATCACCATTCGTTTTACGTCAATTGCATTTCTAGCACCCACAAAATTGGATAGCTACACAACCATTTCAACTTGGAAAAAAATTTCTACAAATTTGCAAAAATTGTTTACCAAATTAATTTTTAAATGATGAAATAATATCTCTTGCTCAAACCATTTTTTAAAAATTTGTTTAAATGCAATTTACTTGATAAAAAATGATTCGATTTTTTTTTAAATTACATATATTTAAGTTAGTTTTAATCAATTATAAATTTACTTACAAGAATTCTAACTATAGGACATATAAATAAAAAAAAAAAGGAAAAAAATTGAAAGAAAAAAGATGAATCATTATTTATTAAAGAGTAAAAATATATATTGATGAAAAAAATATAAATAAAAAGCATAATAAAAAAAGTACCAACATAAAACTCTCACTTGAATTATAAAATTATTGTTATTCTTTAATTGCATTCATTGAGTTATTTTGATCACTCAATAATATTAGTTAATTGTAAATCTACTATTTGATATTTAACTGAGTCTAATTACAAAAATATCAACAAAAATTTCACAACGCAATAAATTGAACTATAAAATTCATAAAAAATAACCACCAAAATCTCATAAAAGAGTATTAATAATTTTATGAAAGAGAATTCAAAAATTATAACAAAAAACATATACATCAAAGATATGTATTTATTGGATATAAAGAAAGTAAAAAAAATAGAAAATAATAATGGACCACCACTGATTTAAGAGATGATTGGCAATGACTAAAAATGTAATTTAAAAAAAAAAAATTAGAGACAAAAGAGATAAAAAAAAAAAACCATTATAGTTTTTAGAGGTCCTTAAATGAATTTCACCAATTGCATATCTATAATCTATATTTATAATATATGTATGAAAGGGAAGGGGGATATGTAAAATTATCAAAACGTCTTCATTATATATTATATAAGAGTCAGATAATTTAGTAATTTAAAAATTAAAATTAATTAAAATTACAATTGTAATTGAATTTAAATTGTGTTTTCTACTTTAAGTAGACTAACTTCTATTTTATACAGTATAAACTAACTAAATAGTATATTTAATTCTAATTTAAATTAAATTGTATTTCTTATTGTAATTAGGTGAACTTTTATTTTGACTACATAAATAGCATAATTTTTGAGATTTTACTAAAATTTAATAAAAAGTAATTATAATTAATTCTTAATTATTTAAATAATTAATTGTAATTATAATTTAAAAATAATATAGAGAATTTTTTAATAATAAAAATATTAAAATTAAAAATTATTAGAAAATTAATGTATGATCAATCAAAAAAGAAAAAAAGAAATTTAGTGTTTAAAATATTAAAAATTAATTTATAACAAAAAATTTTGGGCTAATTTAATCATTTAATATATTCACTATTTTTTATGTGTATAAGATAATATATTAGGTAAGTGTACATTTTTACTCTAATTTTTACAACAAAAAGTAAATCTATGCTTAAGAAAATTTAGAAATCTTTAAACAAAAATATATATTTAAACTTCTCATTTAACAAAAATGTTAAATAACTATTTATTTATCATATTTATGTAATCTATTCGATACTGACATAATATTAAATAGATCTTACATATATATTTTTTTATACGAAAATTTTATAAAACAAATTTTGTACGGAAAAAGATAGATTTTTTGTGTGTGTAATTAAATGTTCCTAAATCTTTTATTTATATGTAATGGAATATATTTATATATACTTCTTAAATTTTTTTGCATAAAAGTTATATCTATGCAAGTCTTCATTATTGTCATGTCGATATCAATAGTTTCCACAAATATGAGAAACAAACAATTATTTAATATTTGTTTAAATGAATAGTTTAAATACTTTTTAAAAAATTTTATGTTTAAATATTTTTAAAGTTTTAAATATAAATTTGTTACTTATTATGAATTATGAATATTAGGTGCAAAAATACATCTTCATTTAATATCTTATTTTATATATCTTAGAAATAGAGGACCGCACTAACGGTAAAAATAAAAATTATTGTAATATAAAGTTAAAATAAGTATATAAATTTTAAAATGTTATAAGTATATTTATTATATTAGTAAATAACGTGAGAATAGATGAAAAATTTAGGAGTGTATTTGTGAACTTTTTCCAATGAATAAATATCTAAAAGTGAACAAGGAAGGATGTGAGGCTATAATTTGTTGTCCCCTTGAGCTAAAATGTAATAGCAATTAGCAAATGTGACTATGTCTATGGTCAAGGAATTGTGTGTTGTACATGTCTTCGAATTACAATTACAACATCTATTTGAATTTTTAAACATTAGCAAACATTTTGTAATAAATGTCATGACCGTATGTCTGTCCTGGACCCTGCCGTGATGGAGAGATCGTACGGCTCCACCTCCAATTTCACTTTTTTTTTTTTTTTTTTTTTTTTTTTACGGGATGAATATATCATTTATTTAAAAGGAAGCTAAGCTAGGCCTATCCTAACACTGCCCAAAGCAGCAAGGAAGCACCTACACATCATTAGAAAAATTAAAAATCATTATCTGCTCAGGAATCCTAAGTAAAAGGACCACTTCTATTCAATCTAAAGCCAGACTAATGAGGGTATATGATTTTTTTTTTTTAAAAAAAAACACAACTAAAAAAAGCAAAAAAATCTAACAACAAACTTAGAGTAAACTAGAGACTCCTGGGCCCAAAGCAATCTGAACAGTCTCTTGAAGCCTATGGCATGCTTCCATGGCTAGAATTTTGCCTGAACCCAGCTGCTCAAAATGACACCAAGAACAAGACCCACACAGATAAAGGATCCAACAACCTTCTCCACCATTGCTTTTCTCTAGACCATGAGTTTCTCCTCTGCATCGCCTTCGAAATCAAGAAAAGCAAGTCACCTTCGAGATCGGAAATCAGGAAGTGCAGTAGTGTAAGCTCAGGTAGAAGATGAAAAAATAAAAAATAGACAAAAACCTCTGAACAACATCACCTTCGATCAATTAGGAACTGAAACAAAAGTATAAGAAAGGAAGATGTGGTTTTGGCCAAAACCACTAGGTGGTTTGGCGGTGGGCTATCAGTGCTGTGGAAGATATTGGAGTGATCTGTGCTTTATTGTATTATATACTTTTTCCCTCCAATGTCACTTTTACAGCTAGAACTCAAGGTAAAAAAAAAAAAATTGTACTGCACTCGAACACTAGTATTTTTATGTTTTTAGGAATTCTTCCAACTTTTTGATTAAAAGTTTATTCTCAAGATTAGTTTAAGTTTGATTTTGAGTCAATATTCAAAGAAAATAAAATTTTTCTAAATATACTACACCCATATAAGAGATGTATACTATTATTTTTCTTCACTCTCTTTTCTTTCTAGTCTCTTCTCTTTTCTGCATTTCTTTCAATAGATTTCAAGAATTAGAGCGGCTGTTTATAGCCAACAATGGTCTCATCTCAAAGATTTCAAAAAAAAAATCATACTTAAAATTAAATTTATCCATAACTAGATTTATTGTGACACCTACTAATATACATTCGCATACGTGGCACATATTTGTATTTTCGTATGTGACATAGCATACTTATAAATAAATATTCACTTATAATATAGAAAGGCTTATTCACATAACATAAATTCTCTCTTAATGTTAATACACATCAAGTACTATAACATTACTTATGATTATCCTACTTTATTAAAGTTTGTAAACATAACATTCAAACTACAAAACATCCATGCTAAAATTATATTAAGGATGAAGGTCGGTTGTACCAAGCTTGCCTCGGCCCACCTGAGACTCAAATGTAAGCTTCTAGCTTTTCCTAAATATCTCCTGAAAAATTTAAATGTAAAGGGATGATTTTGCTACTCAGTAAGTAATCACTAATACAATCATATATATTAATCTTGTAACATGTCAAACTACATAGAGTCTGTTGTAGGCAAATTCAATACTCTAATTCAAAATATTCTCATAAATTATAGACACATTCTATAACTATAATATTTTAGAAACTCTGAATTTATGAGTCTAATTTTATTTTCAATTATAATTACTCAATTTGGAAGTGTATAGAATTAATTATGAATTTTTTAACACTAAAAGGTCATGTAGAATAATTGGAGTGAGCAATAAAATTTCAAGCTTTGTTAGATCATCTTAATGACATATTCAACTCAATCTCAAAATATGAAAGTTGTAGAAGACTCTTTAAGTTTTTTCAGCATCAAACCATGCTCCATTTGGAGCTCTATAGCTTAAGTTATAGTAAAAATACAAAGATATAAGTGTATAGGAGGAGGAGGTTGTCCCCTGTTCAAAGTGGCCTGGGGTGCTCACAAGTGCTTCCTCATGACCGTGAGGGCTCGTGAGTAGCCTCAAGCCTTGCTAAATTACACATTTGGCTATTATAAAGCAATGAAAACATTCCCAAATTCAAGCAAGCCTCAATGCTAACTTAAAGACATTTCAAAAATATACAAAACATTATAAACTTGTTCTCAAATGCATTGAACTCAATCAATTATAAAATTCAAACATTTATTCTCACATTTCCAAATCATCAATAGTATTTTCATATATCAAAACTCATTTTCAATCATAAATCCAAGGTACACACATATCAACACATCATTTGGTATCCGGCCGGATCCACTTCTTTCTCACTCACACTATACTAGCCAAATTGGCTTATCTCTCACATAAGCACATTTCACATATGAATTTGTTCTCACTTTTCAATTAATTAGCATGCAAAAGTCTCCCAACTCATTTCTCATACAAATATGCATAGAAGTATACTTACTAATATTATATCTCATTATTTCAATTTTCTCAATCTCTACCAGACTCACATCACACACTTTTAATGAATTATCAATCACAAGCCTTTGTAAGGCTATAACTCACATTTTATCATTGGCTAGCCTTTTACACACATTCTCCAACTCATACTTATAATCAATCTCTCATTTAGTCTCCCAACTCATTACTCACCTTTATGCACAAAAGGTTCAAATAACAACACACATTTCATTGTAATGTGCTTTGCACATAACATATCATCATCACGCTTCATAAATAGAATTCACATTTTCACATACACCACACATTAATACATCATCATTTCATATCTCATAGAACTTACATCTCAAGCACATCATTATATATCATACTTAGAACTCACATATCAATGCATATCACATTCCACCACAATTCTTAACATCAACATATCTCACACACTTACATACTGCTATTATATTTTATCACCTATGTATAACAATCACACTATTATATAAAAGAAAGATTAATATATATATACAACATATTAGTAACCACTTACCTCCAAATACTTCCAAACTTTAATAAAGACCTTTCTTCTAGTTATTTGTGTCCTCTTTTTCTTTATCAACTCCTACATATAATTATACATCAATCCCATATACCATAATATCACAATTACACTCAATTTAATTAGATGCAACTTGTTACCCTAAGTTTGATATTATCCAAATGATATGTACACATGTACAATGACTATGATTTCTCTACTAATGCTAGAATTATGTGTTAACTTTCATTGCCAATTAGAATTTCTCAATTTAGACATGTACATAATCATTTATGGATTTTCTATCAAAATCGGGTCACACGGGGTGACTAAGATGAGCATGAAAATGTCAAGCTTAATTAGACCTTCCAGATGGAAATTTTAGCTCAACCCTAAAATATAAAAGTTATAGAGGACTCCTTCAAGTTTCCAGAGAATTAAATCTTGCTCAAATTGGAGCTCTACAACTCAAGTTATAGTAAAAACTCTAAGGCCGATTAACCATGAAAACAGGGCACAAATTTGTTTAATACAAATGTACTTGATTTCAATTAATAACCATACTTGTATGACTTACCAATTGGATGTTTTCTAATGTTTTACATATTCCTCTAGCTCTCAAAACCTTTGGTAGATGTAGAGAACAAGATCAATTTGTCTAAAACCTTCCTAATATCTTTTCCCTTTTAATTTTCTAATGTTTTACATACTCCTCTAGCTCTCAAAACCTTTGGTAGATGTAGAGAACAAGATCAATTTGTCTAAAACCTTCCTAATATCTTTTCCCTTTTAATTATATAATCTTCTTTTCCCTAATGTTAAATATATATACACTTGTATATTTTATTAGCCACACACTTGTATATTTGACTTACCACATGTATGTATACATTAATCATTTAATTAAGGAATACTCTAGATAATTAAGAGTATCTACACCTAAAAATATCCATTCCACTCCCAATGGAGTGTGAATATTACATCTCACCCCTCAAATTTTTAATTGCTTCATTCTAGCCAAAATTTCCTTTCAATTTAGTCCTTACCAAAATTTCACAAACAAACTTAATTTTAAGTTCACTTCTCTACCCCCACATGAAATGAATGCACAATGAATATATGTATAGCTAGAATATGAGTCTAAAATGTGGGTGTTACATTTATGGAGCACAAAAAAAATGAAAATAATTAGAAAAAAACACATAAAATTGAAGTTCACACTCGAAATCTCTTATATATATATATATAATTTAAAAAATTAATAACTTTTAGTTAAAACTAGTAAAAAATTATTAAAATAATGTATAAAAAGAGACAAATTATAAATATATATATATATGTTTTTATTAGTATGTTTGCTTGCTCATTTACTGTTTAATTTCAATTTGAGAATTGATGCCAAAATATGTTAATATTTTTTTGCATGTAAATATACTAATAATTCATTGGTTGCTTACATACTGACAAAAGATCTTTGTATGAAAATTTAGTCAGTAATTAAATAATAAAAATTTCTTTTAATTTTTTTTTAAAAATATAGGTTTGATTTTTAACACGGTAAAACAATAAAAATTTCCTAAAATGCAAAAGAAAAGTATAAAAAATATGAGAATCATTTGTTAGTAGTTGTTTATTTATGAGATTTATTGGCTTTAAGCTCTCTTTGATTATAATAAATGAGGAACATCATCATATGTGATTTAATATACTCTTTATTTGTAAAGAAGAATATATAAATACTCTTAATATTTTTCTAATGTATAAAGATTGTTAAAAAAAAAAATAGTATAAAGTTTTTTCTGACAAGTTATTTTTAATATTTTGATTTTTGAGATGTGGGCCAGACACTAATAATTGAATCCTCCAATAGTAAATTAGCAAAGGCCGTCTTAATTTAGTGGGGTCATTATTTGGATTTATCACATGTGTCATGTATGTATCATATAAGACGTGGACATCGTTTTGTTTGAAAGGGACATCGT
>CATIWO010172731.1:0-28313 GCA_949673435.1 Macaranga tanarius
GCTGTAATTAGTTTTCACGATTGCTCTATTGTTCTGTTGGTTTTCTTTAACCCATAATGGCATTATCTAATCACCTAGATGCAGTAGGAAATATCTGGGGAATTTTAATACTTGAACTATAGGTACTTAGGCCTGAGTAAAGCTTGAAAATTTTTAAGGTTTGCTGATTTTGAATGGGTGACAACTTACAAGTCTGTAGTATGAATGTGGTGGACATTTGAAACATTTTTCTTAGCACCCGCTGATGATATGGTTACACTGCTATGTTTCTGCTGCTTTTCACGACATTTACCAATCTCTTGTGAATTCTTTCATGCATCTTAATCATTGATTAACTGTTGTGCTAGGAGAAAATTTTAAAGAATATCGAAGACTTCGTCAAATTTTCACCTAATGTGTCAGAAGATGGAGCTGTTCTTCTTGGATCTGAAACGTCTTATGTGTTTGTGGTTGAGGCTAGGACTGGAAGACTTGTGCAAACTTACAGTCCACTTAATTCTCCATCTACATTGCAAAGAAATTACTCTGCAAGTGCTTCTCAGCTCATGTACATTACTAGGACCGATTATAACCTGCAAAAATTTGGTTCAAATTCAGACAAAATTTCTTGGAATGTGAAAGTGACCATGATTGAGGCTGTTTTCCATTGTAAATATGTTGGGGGCCAAAGTGATTTTGATATGTCTTTGTCATGTCAATCTAGAAGGTTGGTGGTTCGGAGGCAGGAGAAGCCACAGTCTTCTTCTGGATTTACTGATGAACTGTCAAAATTTCACCCCAGTGATGATGGTAAAGGAATACATACTTCGCCTAATGATTCTGGGGCAGTTGATGCTCATAATGCAAGAGTAACATTTGATGATGGGTTAAACATCCTCGTGCAATCAAAAGCACTGGTTGTCATGTTTTCTATTGTGATCATTATATTAAGCTTTATTTTCTACCTGAATTATCTAGGGGGTAAAGCTAATTTTGCTTTAGAAGGGCTCTGTACTGGCAGTAGTTCAAAACCTTCATCTTCCAAAAGGAAGAAAAGTAGGAAATCAGGAAAGAAAAATGGCAATGTTGGATCAAGGGACGCAGATATGCCATTTGAAATCTGGATGTTGAACCTTAATAAACATGTTGATGGTGGCATTGATGGGCATAGAATTGGCAAATTGTTTGTATCAAATGTAGAAATTGCCAAGGGAAGCAACGGTACCATTGTTGTTGAAGGTGGACATGAAGGTCGACCTGTTGCTGTAAAACGCCTTGTTCTAGCTCATCATGAGGTTGGGTTCAAAGAAATTCAGAATCTTATTGCACTAGACCAACATCCAAATATTGTTCGATGGTATGGTGTGGAGAGTGATAAGAATTTTGTCTATCTTTGCTTACAGCGCTGCACATGTAGCTTAGATGATTTGATTCAGATAAACCAGACATTAAGTCAGGATCTCTACCACAGCTGCAATCGAGTATAAAATTCGGGTGGATAAAGTGAAGGTTATAATGCAGGATCTTGAATTGTGGGAATCAAATGGTTATCCAGTGCCTCTTTTGCTATCACTGATGAGGTAAATTGTTAATCTTTGATTTTCTGCTGTTGCATTAGCAGTTTGTAGGTACAGCTTTTCCCCCCTTTCTGTCAGGAAATATTACAATATTGGAACTGAATGTTTGTGTTCATTTTTGTTGGATTTCATTGTTCATGGCATTTTTCCTTAGTTCGGTTCAGTTCATTTCGCATGCAAGAGCAATATCTACAACATTTTAGGGATTTTAACATGTTTATGGGATGTGATTGCATCTCAAAAGACATTTATGTCTATTTTGTGTTATTTCTATACTTCCTAAATATGCACTATTGTTCAAACTATGTGCTTTTCTTATGAATATTTAGATGAAATATCCATGGAATATTTAAGTTCATATGCTCTAAGTTATGGCCATTCAATCCTTCTGGAAACTGTGCGAGAATAGGTGAAAGCTGCAGGCTATAGCTGTCATTTTCTTAATTGATTTAATTGCAGAAAAGAAACTCCCTTGTGGTGTTTCTTGAAGCACTTCTCCACCTGTGCGATTTGTGGACGGTAGTTTGCCTTTTGACTTTTGAGGTTCTTCTGTATTTTCTATTGGCGCTAATGAATTTCTATCAAATAATAAATTGAACCAAATGGTTTAGAAGTCAAAGACATGTTTCTGATTTTTATGGAGAAAGTACCAAAGAACAAGATGGTATAATTGGACAGGAAGGTGCTCATTTGCAAATAAATTAAAGCTTTGAGAAGTGAAGTATAATTTTTTTTCATGTTCTATGGGCCTAGGTAGTGTTTGCATATGTCAAGTATCTTTTCAACCTTTCTTATTTTAATATGTAAAGCAGGGATGCGGTATGTGGGCTTGCACATCTACATGAATTGGGTATAATTCATCGAGATTTAAAACCTCAAAATGTGTTAATACTTAAGGAGAGATCTGTATGTGCGAAGCTATCTGACATGGGAATCAGCAAACGCCTCCCTGAGGATAAGTCTTCATTGGGCAATTGTGCTACTGGTAGGTTCTCTTAAGTGGTTAATTTATTAATTATTAATGTCCTTAGTTTCAGTTTACCACATGATATATATTTTGGGCAGTGGACACTATAATGCCAATCACCTTATGCTTCTCCTAGCTATTCTAGGTTCAACAGCTTTTTGGATCAGTGTTATTAAATTTGTAAGAAATGATTGTAATGGACAGTCCAAGTTGTGATGCAAACCCCATTTGCATTCCATATCCTAATATGAAGTCTGTAAAGACCTACTGATCACTAATAGTTTAACCTAGATATTTCGTGACTTAATTTGCAGGTTGTGGCAGTTTTGACTGGCAGGCACCTGAACAGCTTCTTCATGAACGCCAAACGCGTGCAGTTGATTTGTTTAGGTTAGTTTGTCTTCTTTTACTGCATAACTGGTGGTAGGCATCCATTTGGTGATCGTCTTGAGCGAGATGCCAATATTGTAAAAAACAAAATGGATCTTTCTCTGCTGGAGTTTTTTACATAAGCTGAGGATCTTATATCCCGTTTACTAAACCATGACCCAGAAATGAGGTAAAATAATGACCCATTCCCAAATTCTGTTCAGTATGACATTTGTGAAATTGAAATCATGTTCTCTCTAGTGCAACAGGTACAATATTATATAGTTGTTCAAAAGTTTTTACTAGTCATATCTCTTTGATATTTATTTTAGGCCAAAGGCGCTGGAAGTGCTGCACCATCCAATGTTTTGGAGTTCAGAGATGAGACTATCATTTCTTCGTGACACTAGTGACAGAGTAGAATTGGAAGATAGGGGGTCTGCTTCCGATCTCTTGGAATGCATTAGAGAGTATTGCACCCACTGTACTTGGTGGAAAAAGGGATGAAAAGATGGATTCTGCAATTATCACTAACATTAGCCTTCGCAGGCGTTATAACTATGGTAGTGTTCGAGACTTGTTGCGAATCTTGCGAAACAAGTTGAATCATTATGGAGAACTTCCTAAAGAAATTTAGGTTTGTTTATTTGATTTTGCTTAAGTCAACTCAAGTTAATAGATTTATACAATGCAATTTTCAATTTGAAGCCATGCATTTTTATAGGCTCAAATAATTTTTATAACCCTAGATTTTCTTTGGCTTCCTACTATTTATTGTGTGAAAAAAAAAATCAAATATAATCTCCTGCAACACATTGGGTGTGTAACCATCCTTTGAAGCATTTTTTTTTAATGCAATTACTTCAAGCTTAGGTTTGTATCCATTTATTTTGTTGTCTGAAAAACGGTGGATTTAGTGCCAGGTTGTTTATGCCTATGTGCTTGAGTTCTCTGTCAGTTGGACTTGAAGCTTTATATTTTGGTAAATACTTTAGGAGCTTGTCAGACCAGTTCCAGAGGGATATGATAGCTATTTTGCGAGTCGATTCCCAAAGCTGTTAATTGAAGTGTACAAAGTTTTGTGCACATTCTGTAAGGAAGAGGATTGGTTTCAGAAGTATTTTAAAAGAGTTGCTGTTTGAACTCTTGGTCCTTTCTGATGTGTCAATAGTGATGGATGCGATAGAAGCCATGTATAATTGTAAATACAACTCTAATCTTATAGTGTATAATGCTCTGTTTATTAATCTAACTTGGTATTTCTCTTGAAGCTGACCTTTGTTCATGTTTTTTATTTTATTTTATTTTATGAGGATAAGAGATGTTGAACTTTGTTAATTGAAAAAGTTAACTCTAAAGATCAGTAATTCAGTATAATATTGTCATCTCTTCATATTTTAACCCAATTTTGATACGGTTACAGAATGTTGTTATAGTTACTACTTTGAATTCTACAATATAGTTTATTTAATTTTTAGCTGTGTATCATAGTTCTCATATGGTATGTGAAAGCACAGAGCCCCAAAAATGTCTTTTCCAGCAGCCTGGTGCATCCATCTCTACTACATGAAACCAAATATGCTACCAAATGTTACCTAGTTGTACCCATATGTACTAGAAGGCCTCATTACTTGCAGAGGGCCACCTGAAAAAGAACTATTTTGATCCTATATGAAGAACTGCACGTAGTTTTTGGATCAAGATGAATGCTAGACTCCATTACCAGTGTTAAAGGCCATTGTTTGAAGATGATTCAACATCTATACTCTTGGAAGAACTGGAACCATCCATTGATTTATCTTCACCTCTGTTAGAGACCATTTCCAGCTGCCGTCTCTTGGAGCGATGCTTCACTTCCTCTTCTTTTTCACCTCAGGTATTTTGATGGGGTTGCTTACTATAATGTTATGTAATGCCCTGGTGTAGTTGTTGTTGTTATCACCACCACCTACCAATGTTTTGCTCTTCAAATTTTTGAAAATTTGTAAATTGCTTGTTTGGTATAACATTAAGCCATATACCTTCAGTGTTCTCAAGTGAAGTACAATCAATTATTAGTTTGGGTAGTGATTGTGATGTCCATCGCAAATCTTTTTTCAAAAATGCCCCCATTGTAAGGGGGCATTTGATTTTTTTTTGTAAGGGCATAACAGTAATAGCGTCGCAAGTTGCGACGCTAAAACTTTCCCTATTAATTAGTTTTTATAAAAATCAAAACATTCATGTGTTTCAATAGCAGTATAAGAATTTCATGTGTTAATGGTATATGAAAATGAGAAGTGATCATGTTTCAAATGCAGAAATAATGTTGATAAAGATATGCTTTACCTAATTAAAAATCAAGGAGATACGGGGGTTGAAGAATATACTCCTTTTATTGCTTTTCTTGAGCTAATGTTCATTTCATTGATTATAAGAATAAATTTTATTCAGAGATATAAAAATACATAACATAAAATATAAAATTATTGAAATTAAAAAGAAATTATGCCCAAAAAATAAATTATTCTAAAGATAAAGATGAAAATTCATAAAAAATTTTCATCATTGTAAACACGGAAGCGATCAATTATTAGGCGGATTTTGAATTGGTCAATGGTTAGGCCATATTCGTCAATATTCAACTATACTTTCAATCTAAAATAAAAAAAATATATTTAGCAATTAGGTTTCATTTGTTTGTGGAAATATGAAAATATTTTTCCTTATTTTCTAATATTTGTGTTACTAAAATAAAATAAGTCAAAGGAAAATAAATTATTAGTTAAAGAAAAATAACATAAAAATATGGTAAAATAACTTCCCATTCTAAAAACGGGGAATTATTTTCCAAGACTTGAATACCTATCAAATATAAAGAAAGAAAAAATAAAAAATAATATTACCATTTATATGTAATATTGTATAATTTAGGAAAAAACCTATTACAAACTAAATACTAAAAATACTTTTCAGTTATTTTTTTAATATTGTAGCCAAACATTAAAAAAATATTATATTTTTCTAAAAAATATTTTTTGAAAAATATTTTTTAGAGGTAAAATATTTTTTTTTGAAACAAATAGAGCCTTAATTTCACAAATTTAATTTTCATCAATATTCTTTTTTTTTTTTTTTCACTTGAAAGTATTCTGTTTAAATGAGTACTTTTCAATACCACCAATAGAATGTCCACACTTTTTACCACTTGAACTAACATTGTAAAAATGAAAATTACCCTTTTGTAGATATGGAACAATTCCTTGTATCACACTTATTCTTGGAGGCAACCTCATTCAAGGTGATGAATATGGAACCCTTCAACACCTACAAACACAACCTTATGGTGAACCTGGGATCTTCGATCCACAAGGCCTCTAATGCCTAAGTCAGAAGAGTTTATTCAAGATGGTTTCATTAAGAGAAATATGAACTCTATATATAGGCATAAGGGAGAGGCATACCTAGTCCTATTCCAATTAGGACTTGTTTGATATTTCTTATTTTGTGATTAATCTTCCTTATTCGGATTGCCTTTAGGGACAAGAGTCCTAATTAGGACTCTTTATGGGCTTGAGCCAATTCTGGAACTATCAGATGTCCCCCCCCCCCCCCCCCCACGATATCGAATATTTATGTTTGACAAAGTTGACTTTTTGCTTGAGCCTTTCTCTAACTAAAAGTTACGAATGTTGAAGCAATCGTTCTTTTTAAGTTTAAACATTTTACGGACTCTCAGCAGCTCGTTCAGTTTAACCAATTAAAGGCTGATTGCTTCTCACCGTTTGAATGTTCATTACGAGCAACCAATACTTCGTTCGATACTTCATTATTTCTTACGGATTTACAAATCATTTATTTATTTAGTGGACTAGTTAGTTTATCGAAGGTTCGTTCATAATTAATGAAAACACCTTCTTAAATCTTCGGGCATTCGAGGCACTCATATGCACATTGGGATCTTAATGATACTCATTCCTGCTGAACAGACCCATTCAATCGTCATATAAGGAATCGTCTAAATATTCGTATTTACATAATGGCAGTCATGATGACCTAATCCACGTGTCCTCATATCCTCGGTATGTGATATGACTTTTTGGCTGCCAATGCTGCATTTCTCAATAATTAACAAGTCCTTTTAGTACTTCCCACTTCATTTTGCTTACCAAAGCGTCGATTCATCTCCTACTTATTCCAAGCATGCCCTTTACTTTCCTAGAATGAAAGGCTCACCACTACTAAGGGTATTTAAAGAATAAAAGAATTGTTCTTTGGCTATATATTCATTTGCTATCCCTATCGCTCCCATTTTGATTTTCATTTCTGGGTTTCATTGTTGCTCCCTCTCACTAACAGACTGCTGTTAGGAGTCCACACATTTCTTTGCTAAAATCAAGATTATTTTCTTTCTTCTCTTCCTTCTTTTTTTGATCTCTTAGTTTTTATTTGCGTAGAATATTTAAGAAATGGCCCCTAGACAACCCCTAGATGTTTCTAAAATTTTTCCCCAAATTTTTAAGGATTTATTCGCCAGGTTAGGGCAATGTTTTAAATACCACTAAGTTTTAAATTATTCCAAGCCTGAGATAGCTTTAGAGCCCACCAAAACCCTAATAAAGAGGGCAAAAATAATAGACTAGTTATTTATGTGGACCAATTAGAGGGCGGACTTAGGTTTCCACTTGATCCATTTGTAAAACAATTTTTCCAAGAGTACTCGATAGCCCTTAGGCAACTTCATCCGAATGGCTATCATTTCCTTATAGCTTTTTGCGAGCTAATTCATTCGCAAGGCCACGAACCCTCTATCTGTATGCACAGATACTTTTTTAATTTAACTAAAAAGAAAGGTGATGTGACTTTCTCTCTTTCCGCCGTAGCCAATTTTAGCATGTTAGGAAAACTGGTTGATATTAACCGATATTGGAGGAATCGATTTCTTATTATTGAACATGAAACGAACTTTCAAAATGTCCCTACCATATGGGCAAACGAAGCTAATTATATTAAATGATCAACAGCTTATATCCAAGATAACCTTCCTTTTCTTGGCAAACTCCTCACCCAATGCAACAATATTGGAGCTCGAGCAAATTTCTACGTTGAGAGATTCGTATATAGACATGGGCAGTCTCTATGAAGTGAAAGGTGGTATACCTGAGTCTGAAGGTATTTTTCTAACTCAGATCTTTTTCTTTTTATACATGGCTGATTTATTTGATACATACGAACCTATGACAAAAGGAGGTGAGATTCTTATCAAGAGGCCAAGGCTAGAGAGATGTCTGAACCCCATTCCTTAGCTGGAGAAAAAGATTGAGAACCCCAACATCAATTCCTCAGTTATTCACGATCATCTATCCGAATGCCTTAGATTAAAGAATAATATGGCTAAATGGGATGGCATAGATGAGACTGAACTCCGAAGTCAGATGTTTCTGAGTTTTTTTGAGGTATTTTAATATTATGAATTCATTTCTTTATCTAAGAATTGCTCGCTTTCTTTTTAGGTTGCTCAAGGACTTCTGTGAATAGACGACGTTCGTTATATTCATAAGAGTGAGTGCAATTTACGAGAGCTAAAAATTAATGAGCTTAAAATTGAGCGGGAAATGAGTTGCATTCAACACACTCAGGGCTGGAAAAGCCAGTGCTTTATCAAGCTTAGAGCTTGAAAAGAAAGAGAACGAAGGGCTGCAGGCTTCAGTACTAGAACTGAATAAAAGGATTGCTGATCTAGAGAAGAAAAATCGGTAACTTTTTGCTAATCATCAGAGTGACAAGAAACAATTTCAAGAGTTTACTATGAGCTTTGTTCAAGCATTAAAAGCTGAAACTCAATGAATTCTATTGATGCAGCATACTGATCTTGACTTCACTCCCATTACTAAGATTACCCTTCGGGAGCTTAGTGAGATCGTGAGAAGAGATCAAGCTTCCACGGTGTTTAATAAAGTAGGTGCATCATTTATTCAAGCAGAAGCTTTCAGTCCTCTTATTGAAGGATCTTCTGAACCCCCATCTTTCGAAGTTGAAGGATCGTCTATGCCTTTGAATGATGCTATTCTTGCTCTTCCTTTACAGAAAGAGATTTGATTGATAGTGTTGCATCTTTTTGAAGGGTTTTTGAAATCATATTTTGATCATCAATGAAAAAATGTTTCCTTTGCAATTTTTATTTATATCATGGTAAACGAATCCTTGTATCCGCGAATGCTTTTAAACATTCGCCTGATAACCTTTATCTGAATATCAATAAGCAATTGACTTTGCCTTCGTATAATTTTGAGTGCTTGAATTATCTATGAGTCTTATTTTATGAAGGATATTGTATAATAAGTGCTTTTATGAAGCTTTTCCTTATTCAGAAGTGCATCACCACATCGGAGCTCTCCTAGAGCCATTTATGGAAGTGCATTATTATATTGATGCTCTATTGGAGCTTTTGAGTGTATTATGACACTGATGCTATCTTAGAGTTTTTTATTGAATGGAAGTGCAATATTACACTTATGCTCTCTTAGAGCTTTTTATTAAAATGGAAGTGTATCACGATACTAGTGCTCTCTTGGAGCATTTGAATGACATTACAAGTCATAGGCTTATGGTCTGATTATACCAGTCTTACTGATAATATTTTCTCAAACTTTCCACGTTCCAACATCTAGGAACATCCTTGTTGTTCATGTTCTAAAGCTTATAGGCTCCTTGAGTAGTAGTTTTAATAACTTACTACGGTCCTTCCTAATTTGGTCCTAGCTTTCCTATGCCAGCATTTCCTATACCAATTTCAGCCTTTCGTAGTATTAGATTTCCAATACTGAATGTTCTAGGCCATAATCATTTATTATGATATCAAGCTACCTGTTGGCGTCTCACTTCTGCTATCACTGATGCTTATTCCCTTTTTTCCTTCAACATATCTAGAGAGATCTGGGAATTGCATTCATTCTCTGATTCCTCAAAGTCCCTGAAAACCCTTAAAGATGGGGATCCTATTTTGACGGGAATTCCGGCGTCCATTCCGTAGGCCAATCAGAAAGGTGAATCTTTTGTTGAATTTTTTAGAGTTGTTCGGTATGCCCAAATGATGTTGTACAATTCATCTGCCCAATATCTTTTTTTGTCATTCAGACGCTTCTTCATTCCCTACAAAATAATCCAATTAGTTACCTCTGTTTGACCATTCGTTTTTGGATGAGCTACTGAAGTGAATCATAGCTTAATATGGAGATTTGAACAGAACTGCTTGAACTTCTTATTGTCGAATTACTTTTCGTTATCCGAAATGAGAGTATGGGGAATGCCAAATCTGCATACCACTTCTTTCTAGAAGAAATTACAGATCCGAGCCTCCGTTATTGTAGGAACAGCTTCTACTTTGATCCATTTAGTAAAATGGTCTATGGCAATAATGAGGAACTTCTTTTGTCCTACTGCTAATGGAAAGGGTCTGAGAATATCCATTCCCCATAGAGCAAAAGGCCATGGACTTCCTATGGGGCTTTGGATGTGAGCTGGCAAATGTGATAGTTGAGAATGTCTCTGACACTTGTCACAATACTGTACGAGCTTTTGTGCATTCTGTGACATGGTAGGCCAATAATAACCCTACAAAAGAGCTTTCTTAACCAAAGTTGCTGGACTTCATGGGCTCCGCATATGCCTTAATAAATTTCTCTAAGGATGTAATCTCCTTCATTAAGAGGTACACATTTACTCCATGGATGGTTGAATGATTTTTGATACAAGCTTCCCTCTTGCAATGAATATTGAGTGGCTTTTATTCAAATTTTTATGGCTTCCTTCTTATCCTCAGGCCATTTTCCCAAGTCTAAGTATTCCACTATGGGCTTCATCCATTCTGCTATCTCACAGGTAGCCAGTACTTCGTTCTTTTCAATAGTTGGAGTGGTAAGCACCTCCTTGAGCTTCACATTTTGAAATGTAGCCCCATTTTCTGCTGTTCATTTTCCTCTCTAGGGATTTGAATAATGCTCCATTGACCTCCATATTTCTTAAGCCTTTGAAAAAGTTCACGAGCTTTTTTTGAATACTTGCCTATATTCGAATCTTTTATAATAAAGTTCCATTTCAACTGATTTACCATGAGCTGAGAAACACAAAATATTTTGAAACTTTCCACTTTGACTTTATTAGCCAATCTCACTCCCATGATATATTCTTCGTACTATACTGCATTATTTGTGGCATGATATCCCATTCGTACTGCATACTCTATTCTTACCCTTTTTGGCCCTATCAGAATGATTCTAGCCTCAGATCTGGGCTTTTCAGCAGCACCATTGATGTACATTCGCCACTTTATCCTTTCTTTATTATTTGCTTTTGGGATGGTCATCTCCTGTATGAAATCAGATATTACCTGGGCTTTAATTGCTGTTCATGGTTCGTATGCAATATTATGCTCCCCTAATATAACTGACCATTTCACAAGTCTGCTTGACATCTCTAGCCTTTATAAAATTTTCCTGAGGTCTTGATTATTTTGTACCACTATTCTGTATGCTTGAAAATAGTGCCAGAGTTTCTTGATAGTATGTATGATTACCAATGCTAATTTGTCCATATTTGGATATCGAATCTCTAGCCCTCAGAGGACTTTGCTCGCATAGTAAATAGGATTCTGCTCCCCCTGATTCTCTCATACTAAGACTGACGCCAAGGATTCATTGCCTACTGATAAGTACAGATACAAATCCTCTCATGGAACCGGTCTGCTCAACAGAGGAGGTGAGTTTAAGAACCTCTTGATGTCCTCAAATGCTGATTGACAATCGGTAGTCCATTCAAATTTCCTTGTATTCTTTAATGCGTGAAAGAAAGATAGGCATTTTCTTGCTGAGCATGACATGAATCTCCCCAGGGTCATTATCCATCCATTCAGCTTTTACAGTTCGTTTAAGGTTGTTGGGGCCTTCATGTTGAGGATCACTTTCATTTTTTCTGGATTCGCTTATATTCCTCTATGTGAGATCATAAATCCTAGAAATTTCCCTACTTTAACACCAAAAACACATTTATCAGGATTTAATTTTACCTTAAAATGATCAAAGGTCTGAAATACTTGCTTCAGATTATGAGGATGGTCCTCCGAGTTCCTGCTCTTGACAATGAGGTCATCAACATATACTTTTATTATTTTTCCTATGTCATCTTTGAAAATGAAGTTCATGAACCTCTGATACGTAGCTCTTGCATTCTTTAAATCGAAAGGCATTATGTTATAGTAGTATAACCTTTGATACTTTATGAACGATGTTTTTTCCTTGTCTCTCTCCTTCATGGGAATCTGGTGATATCCTTGAGCTGCATCTATAAAGCTATACATTCCATGGCATGCCATTGAATCAACCAACTTATCAATAGTCGGAAGAGGATAACTACCCTTTGAGCATGCTTTATTGAGGTCTCTATAGTCCACACGCATATAGAACTTTTCGTTTGACTTTTTCACCAGCATCGCATTGGCCAACCATTCGGGGTGAAAAAATTCCCTAACGAAACCTACCTCCAATAGATTCTTAGTCTCGAATGCTATAATTACCTGTCTTTCAAAGGCAAAGTTTCACTTTTTCTATACCACCGGTTTGACTGAAGGATCAACATTCAAGCTATGCACAATGACACTAGGATCAATTCCCACTATCTCAAATGCTTGAATGGCGAAAGTGTTTGCATGATTCTGTAATACTCAGGCAATCTCCTCTCTAATTCTGTTGGGTAGTTTTCCACCAAGTTTTAGCAACTTGCTATTGGCCAATTTCAGTTCTTCCAATTCATTAACCAGTTATGGCCTCACTCCTTGTTTCTCAATTTTGACAAAGTTTTCAATAGGCAAGGCCTCCAATTCATTTTTTACTGCAAGATGATAGCACTGTCTAGCCACCTCCTGATCTCCCCTTATAGTGATTATTTATCCCGGAGTTGGGATTTTCATCACTAAGTAGCGAATACTCATCACTGCTCATAATTTCTAGAGGATAGGCCTTCCAATAACTCCATTATAAGCCAAACGAGTGTCTATTATATTAAATAGGGATCGAATCATAATATTCTCCTTTAAATTATGATTCCTAAATTCTAGTTCTAATTCTATACTGGCCATAGGCTGAACAGTTCCACCACAAAAGCTGGTTATGGGACTGGAAGTAGTTTTCAAATCTACTGATAAACCTCCCATTTTTCGGAAAGCTTCTATTGTCAGGACATTGACAGCACTCCCATCGTTGACGAGCAATCTTTTAACCAAGTAGTTTTTTATATATGCATTGACCACCAAGGCATTATTATGAGGTTGTTTTACATGAGAACCATCCTCCTGATTAATGAAGATATCTGGAATTGATGCGTCCACTGCTGCTATTAACATATCCTTCTTTGTTCTCTTTTTCCTACTTTTAGATAAAGATTCCCCACATAAAGTCATGTTAATAACTCTAGATACCTCCCTACGAGTTCTTTTCACAGCTTTCTATTCTTCATTTTGAGTGCCCGAACCCCGTGGTCTTCTATGAGTATCTTCGGTAAACTTTTTTAAAGATCTAGCTTTTATTAGTTGATCTATCTCCGTTTTAAGATCTCGACAATCATCCGTGTCATTATCATAATCTCTGTGATATCTGCACTACCTATTTTTATCCCTTCATCTAATTGAGTTTGGATTTAGCTTTCTAGGATCTGGTATATCTATGCCATATCACCTGATCCACATTAAGATTTTGGTTGCATTCAAAGGGGTATACCTCCTTTCATTTATTCTGGCTCTGTAAGCTGAGTTATGCTCCTTTCTGGCATCCCTCTTTTCGTCTTTCTTCTTGAATACCTTCTCATCAATATCCCTTCTACACATCTCCCTTAAATCTTCATCGAGGTTGGTTAACTTCTTGGTAATTACCATGGCCTCGGGAAAAGTCTGAGGCTTTTTTTGTCATTATCATATCTCATAGTTTGCCCATCCTAGTTCCATATTTTAATGCGTCTATTGCTGCTTCACTACTTAGGTACTCGATTGGCATTGTGACTTTATTAAACCTGTCAAGGTAACTATGAAGTGTTTCAGTGTCACCTTATTTATAGAACCGGAGGTCATTGATGCTTTTCTTTGGTGGAATATTTCGTGATGAATTGGATTTTGAATTGCTCAATTAATTCTTCAAAGGTAGCTATTAAATTCTTTGGAAGCCTATGAAACCACCTCTGAGTTTTGCTCGCCAAGGTCATTGGAAATACTCTACACAAAATGGCATTGTTAAAGTTTTGTAATATTATCTTTGTTCTGAACATGGAGACATGTGCTACTGGATCCCTAGTCCCATCATATATATCCAAGGACAGAACTTTGAACTTGGAAGGTATCTGAGTTGCCATAATACTATAAATAAAACGAGTGCTTTCATCCAAGATGCATTCTTCAATTTCATTTGGTCCCATTTGAACTTTATGCATCGCTTCACACAATTGTTTAGTGAAGTCAGTCTGCTCCCTCTTAGTTCCATCAGATTCAACCTCATTGTCCACATTGCCCTCGTGGCTTCGATGGGATTAGGTTCTAGACTCATTGTGTTCGTTGTGGAGTAGTGTTCGAGTGTCCTGTTGACTAACACTTGGGACATTCATCGGTAGAGTTCCCATAGGACAAGAGAATCCAATCTGTGCTCCGATTTGAGTGTCTTGAGTTATGTAGGCTAGTTGTTATTGTAAGAGAATGAGCTGAGTTTTGAGATTGTTGACTATTGCATCTCTGAATAATAGAGGCATGTTTGGTGTACTAGATTACAGATCAACCAAGGTTGAAGGTATTACAAAATCCTAAGTATTTTCGAACAAGACTGTTAGAAATGGTCTTGAAATGTATTGAAAAGGAACATTATATTGAGGAGAAAACCCTATAGATAATGCTGAAGAAGTACCTCCATTGATTGGCATAATAAGATAAGCTGAACTTCTATTATTAGGCTGAGTTGAACTTTCTCCTAGCACTAAGCTTGGAAATTCAATCGTCGGATTCATTGTTTTTGATGGATCTGAACTGCTTATCATGATTAAGTTGCCTGACAAGCTAAGGTGATGACGGAACGTAAGAATAAGTAAAATTGGGAGTGGTTTCCCACAGACGGTGCCAATTGATGAATATAGAACCCTTCAACACCTGCAAACACAAGAGAAACCCTATGGTGAACCTAGGATCTTCGATCCACAAGGCTTGCAATGCCTAAGTTAGAAGATTTTATTCAAGATGATTTCATTAAGAGAAATATGAACTATATATATAGGCATAAGGGAGAGGCATACCTAGTCCTATTCCTATTAGAACTCATTTGATACTTCTTATTTTGTGATTAATCTTCCTTATTCAGATTGTCTTTAGGGAGAAGAGTCCCAATTAGGACTCTTTATGGGCTTGAGCCAATTCTAGAACTATCACAAGGTAACAAGATATTATATTCATTCTTAGTTGCTATGCAAACATAAGAAAATGCAATCTCACTAATTGTATATTTAATTGAAAAGGTTTACGCTCGTCAAGAATCAAGCTAGGGATCATTGTTGGAGTGGTTCTTATTCGATACTTGGTGCTTCCTACAATTGGTATTTGGCTTGTAAAAGTAGCTGGAAGTCTTGGCTTCCTCCCATCAGATCCTTTTTACCACTTTGTGCTGATGATTCAATATACCCTGCCTCCTGCCATGAATATTAATATGCAATTATATATGCTGTCAACCATATTATATAGATACCATGTCACTAACAAGTAATTGAGGAGAAATTCATAGAATGTCTCTAAACATTACATTTTGGGACGAAAAAAGCCAATATCTATTAGAATGATAAATGAAATGATAAAATTCAGGTATAATGATGCAACTGTTTGATGTGGGTCAAGAAGAGTGTTCAGTTCTCTTCCTATGGACATATCTAGTTGCAGGTTTAACACTTACATTCTGGTCAACAATCTACATATGGATATTGTCCTGAACAACCCTTAAGCTAATTGCAGCACCAACTATTCTGTCCCCAGCCAGTTAGAGTAAAAGAATTATCATTTCAAATAGCCTACAGAATTTATATATTATAGTGTGATTGTGTGAAGCATAAAGCCTTAGGTGCTTTGACAAGATTGCTTGCTGTAATGATATGTAATGCCCTATTGTTGTTGTTGTCATCACCATAAGCCACCAATATTTTTCTAATTTTGTGTAATAGATAAAAAATACTTTTTTTTTATTTCTGCTTCTAAAAAATTATTAGAATAAAAAAGAAAATAAAGTTTAATATAAAAAATGAGTACTTAAGTCAATTTACTGCTTAAAATAGGACATATATTCATTTTAACTTGTAAAATTTGATAGAGACACAATTTTAAAAATTTTTAACAGGTTCAGAGACTTAATTGTAAAAAAAATTATTCAAATACTAAAATAGCAAAAGTAAAAAAGCTCAAACACTACTTATATATTTATCCCTAAGGTAATGATACAATGGAGAAAATCTTCAGGGAGTGTTAGAATAATATACTTAACCTCGTTTTTTTTTTTTTCAATTCTTAAAGAAACAAAATTAGCTTGGATACCAAGAGTAGACCGCCTTAAGACAATTTAATTTTTGGCTTATTGTAATAAAAAATTTAAACATTTATATCATTTTGTAATTTTATTCCATCTTTTTAATTTTGATAATAATATCTCAATTTCATCAATTTTTGAAAATTTTAACACAAATTGGTATTTTGTCAAAATCAAACAAAAATTCTGACGTGACATCTTAGAAAATGTCAAATTTACCCTTTTAAAAATTCTAAATCTATAATGTTCTATTGGTATAGAAAATCTAAACGTTCGAAATTTTTAGTAAATTTATCCAAACTTTTAAATTTTGATAAAATATTTTAATTTTTCCAATTTATTAATACAAATAATTGTTATTTAAAATTAAATAAAATATAGACACAATAATAAAAAAATTAAATTCACTACTGAAAATTGTTAAATTCAAAACTAATTTTCATTGTAATAATTTTAAAAATTAAAGTTATTGTTAATATAAAAATTATTACTTTAGATAATTTAAAATGTTAATTATTTCATAATTATTTATTTGGAAGTAGTTAAAATTATCTAACTTTAAAATATAAAGAAAATGTATCGTATTTACTATATAAATATATGAATAAATACACACATGGACGCATATATATAATTTTTTAAAAAATTATTAAAATAATAGTCGATCATAAATTAAAAAATTTATTACATAAATTTAATTTTTTAATTATTATATCAATACCTTTTATTTTATTTTGATCAAATTATTTTAACTTAAATTTTTTTTTTTCAGAATTAGAAATGGGATAAAATTATCAAAAGTTGCAAATGTTTGGCTTTTTTTTTTATGCAAATAAACTTTTATAAATTTTACAATATAAAGGGTAAAATTGACATTTTATAGATGCTATGTCAGCATTTTTGTTTGATTTTGACCAAATACTAATTTGTGTTAAAATTGTCAAAAATTAATGAAATTGGGATATTATTACTAAAATTAAAAAGTTTGAATAAAATTACAAAAAGATGTAAATGTTTGAATTTTTTTATACTAATAGGCTTTAATTTTTTTAGTTAAAAAAGGGTTTTTACTTAACGGTCATGAATAAAGTCTGTAAATCTAATCTAACGGTAATTATCTTTGATGACACGGTATTAGGGAAGAAAAAGCGCCTCCTAAAATTGCAGGCGTCAACGAAGACTTTGAATGTTCTAATTCAGACAAATTCCTAAATTACAGTAAGTATATGTTGTTTACTATTTATCATTAACTAAATAATAATAAAAGCTATTTTTGGTTTGGTCGCTTGAAATGAAGTTCAGTATGCTTGGTTTTTTATGCTCATTACTCTTGATTCAAGGATTCTCCAATCTTTCAAATGGCGATTCAAGCTTTACTACGGTTAATAGTTTGTAGTAAGCCTTAATGAAAATTTAACAAAATTTCGGCAGAGTCTCCCCTAAAACTAGAGTAATTCAAAACCTGCAATATCAAAATACACTCCCAAAATATCTCAACCAACTCTTCTCCAACAATATTTAACAAAACATCCATCACACAATCTAATATTTAATATCACAAATTTTACACATCACAATACAATCAAAATAAAATCCACAATGTACAAATCTTGTAAAAGCAGTTATAACAGTATACTACTGCGGTGTCTAGAATACAAGTACGAAATATGTAATATCACATAAACCTACATAAGGAAGCCGGGGAAAAAAGATATCGGTGTAGCAGAGATTGTCTAATATCTGACTGAAGAAGAAGTCTTGAAAAATAATTTGAAAGGAATCAGATCTCACTGAGTGAATTAATATTAAGAATTGCATATTGGATTTTCATCAAAAGTCATTTATTTAAAACCATTAAATTTATTAAAATAATTTAAAAGCATAAAATTAAATTTCAAGAACCACAAATGTATTTTATCAAAATATTAAAAAATCCTTTAATCCTTCCATAAAAATAAGTATAAAAATATAATAAAATATTTTGGTGGGGAAATAGTGACAGAACCTTAAACCTCAAATCTAACAGCCTTTCGACACCTTTAAATCCAAATGACTACCAGTTCCAGAGAGCAAGCTCGACCAGGGTCCAACACAGTTTGTCTCTTAATCCAATATTTTACTGGCGCCTAGAGAGCAAGCTCGACCAGGGTCTAACTAATAAATAGCCATAACCTTGCCCAAAGAGCATCGCTCGACCAGGGCGTACAATCAAACTCATAATTAAACATTAGTCACTACCAATGTGCACATGGTCCTGGTGATACCCACCAGGTAGTCCGTTCTACTAGTTCTCCCAAAAAATTTATATAATAATATAATAAATCTAAAACATTTATAAAATAACATTAGAATTAATCATCATCGTACTGATGAAATCTATGCATAGCATTCAAAATATCCAAATAAATATTTTCAACATCGCAATAATAAAAATAATAAATATCAATTCATTATATCTCATTTTAATCAATAAAATCACACAAACAAATCCATTAAAACATTTCATAATATTAGCTCACAGGTAGAGCGCGTCGGCCGACGTGTCCTCATCTGCCTAGGATCCGCGGCTCCAGCTCCCAAACTCTCTAGAATAGCAAATACATATTTAATATATAATTATCAATTAAATTCTTAATAATACTCTAAGAATTCTAGAAAATTACTAAAAATCAAGGAATTATCTAAATTGACAAACGATTGCTTAATTTATGAGATTCGAGACTAGGAAGTTAGTGTCGGCGAATTAAATGAATTTCAATAGGAATATACTAATTTTTCACCGAAACCATTCCGGAATTATTATCTCATAAACCATAAGAAATTTGGCTTAACTCCAGTTATAGAAATTGATTCTCACAATTTATACTATTTAATAAAAATATAAACAAAATTTTAGAAGCTCGTCACTGTTCATCACAGCTGGCGAGTGGACCTGCCGGACTTCCTCGCCGGAATCATTATCTACATGATCCGAATATACCAACATGTTCACAATATTATGGAGAAGCCAAATATATACTCAAATACAGAATCTAACGGTCAGATTATTACATCAAGGTAAAAATAAAAATTTACCGTTAAAAATTTTGATAAATTCAAAACGACAACACTCAGATACGTGGTTGGTGTCTACGGACTCCTGACAACGAGAGGAACTTGCTGGTGGTGGTGGTGTTGGCTGATGGTCGCCGGAACAAGAGATCCGTCGCTGGAAGTGGACTGCCAAAACTTCAGAGGCTTGCCGGCATAAATTCGAACCTTCTTAGGCGAAATTAAAAATACCACCATGTAGGGGATGATAATAAGTGTCTGTGGTTTAAATTTCGTGGTGATTGGAGATGGTTTGGCCGATGAACGGAGAGAAAATTATCGTTGGATGCTATAGTGACACACTCAGAGAAATTTAGGGGCCTATCCAAAATTCTGTGTCTGGCCCTTATATAGGCGATGAGTTTGGCAAATTATCAGCTGGATACCCACATTTTCTGCTAAATTTCACTTCAGTCCTCCCTCTCTATTATTTTTAAATATACCATCTTCTCCAATTATATATATATATATATATATATCTATATATATAATAATAATAATAAATAAAATAATTATATTAAGGAAAATACTAAAAATACTAATAATAACACTAGTAGGACAAAAAATAATTATTAATATTAATAAAATATTCAAGTTATTACAGTTGAACTATATGACGTATAAGGTGTATGAATACCGTATAATACGGAGTCTCAAACAAAGAGACTAAATTACCATATGAATAATTAACGTTGAAAGTAAATAAATGATTGATAAAGAACATCAAAATGGCAGAGTTATGCCTTTACAATGAATGTGAATATTATACAAGCTTGATAATTGATCAACACTCGAATTTTGGATAGTCGAGATGCGTAGCGTCACTTAAGGAGGACCTAATTTTTGGCACCAGTTGAATCACAGGGCCTGTAATATATCAAATCGAAGCTGACTCAGAGATTTATATAGCATTTGTCAGGGGAACCTGACAATCCCTGTTTTGATGTTCAAATTCGATCATTTAGGCCTCCGTTTAGGGCTTCAAAGTTTTAGTTACAATTATAGTCTTAAGTGTGTGTATGACACTAAGAGTTAGAGATCCCATGTATGAGGCATGACAGAATTAGGTCATTGTGTATAGTCGAAGCCTAGGACCGAATACACATACTACCTTTTAAGGTGTAAATCCATGTCAGAGATATAGTAGGTACGGTAAGTGTGTGTAGCCGCAGCCTGGGGCCGGACATACTTGTCACCATGTTGATGTGATTGGTAAATGTGTATTGTCATTGCATGGGGCTGAATATACATGTTACCTTAGAAATGCGAGATGGTAAATATGTATGGCCATTGCCCGAGGCCGGGTACATATGTTACTATATATGAGTATATCCGATGCCTGGGGCCGGATATATATGGTAAGTGTGCATAACTATTGCCTGGGGCCGGATGCATATGTTATCTTATAAATTTATGGTGGTAAGTATGTATAGCCGTTGCCAGGAGCCGAGTACACGTGTGCATAGCTATTGCTAGGGGCCGGGTGCATACTTTATCATATAGATGTAAGACTACATTTGGATATATGTAGAGCTGTTGCCTGGGGCCAGATACATATATCAAATTAGATTAACATTTGAGTCATTATAAGCTTAATTACCGATTACACTTAAGTAACAGTACTTTGGGTATTGAATATGAATAAATACTTGCGAGATAATATAGCATTAAATTACCCTACGCTTGTGATCACATGTATGGGTATATAATACTTTTAAATAAATAGATTATGAATGGATGGTATATGTTGACGATGATCTTATTATAAGCCTGGTTAAGTATATTATAGAGGATGTATTGTAGCGTGATTAGTTGTTCCATTTATCGATTGATCTTTTAGTATATTACCTAAGTTATATAAGAATTACTTCGTGGTTGAAATTCTGGTTATATGGGTGAGAGGTCGGTAAGTATCGATTCATTTTACTTGCAAGATCAGTGTGGAAAGGAGTTACTAGAATGGTTGATATGATGATATTTTATATGGGTAAGATAAGTGGATAAGCCATATGAGAAAAAGTTATAGTGTATTTAGTTAAATTATTTACTATACATGCCATTAATATTTTATAGCAAACAAAAAAAAATTTTGAGGGATAACTCATGATCGTGCCTGAATGTGGTTATTTTTGAATAATACGATTATTTGAATCTACTTAAAAGTATTTTAAATTTGTTTGACTATTATGAGCTTATTTAATTTTATTTGGGCTTTTAATATACTCCCTGAAATAGGGAAGATTCACTTATGGTTGAGATCAGGAAAATAAAGGCATATGGCAATTTAAGTCAATTTATTTAGTAAACTTATTTGTGAAATGGTGTAATTTTGAGCCTCTATTGCTTTTATAAAAGAAAAGGGAATTGCTATGGCGATGATTTAAGAAAGTGTTTTTCTGAACTTATAATTCGAATATTGAATTACTTAAATATGAAAGGATATTTCAAATGCAGTTGATTATAATTAATGAAAATATTATAAAAGAGATTTTTTTCATGATAAAGTTTCAATTTTGTTTTTATTTCCTCACTGGGTAATTTTCGTATGAAATTACTCACACTCTTTTGTTTTAGTATAGGTATTTAATACCTGCTTAGCTAGCAGCTGAGAGATGACCGTGTAGTGGACCACGCCGATAACGAAGATGGCTAAGATGGAGATTTCTAGAAGTATTAGAGAATGATATTAAGAATTGTTATGTAATAATATGTCAAACTTGAGATGTATAAAGATATGTATTTATGGTGTAGTGGCACTAAAGTATTTATATATAAATTTTGTATATAACGAGTATTAAGAAAGTTTTAAATTTTAATTGTTAAGAGAAACTTTCTGATTTTAGAAGCAAGACCATAAATATCATTAATTAGTTAGTTATGTATACTAATGGAGATGACTTTGGTGAGGGCGTTATACGTAAGGATATATCAGGAGTAATTAATATGATTATTGGCTGCGAATCAACATTAAGAGGGAGAAAGAAATGGTCAATGAAAGATGTATGCATTGTAGGAGCCAACTCGTCCCCTCCGACTATAACAATTAGTTAGGAAGATGGACTTCACGTCAAACAACCGCATAATGATGCATTAGTAGTCAGCACTTACATAAAAAATTATTTGGTCAAAAAAATACTCGTAGATGACGAGCGTGGTTAATGTTATAACTTGGGAAGCTTTCCGAACAATGGGAGGCTCGTCAGTAGAATTGAAGCTGATTTTCAATCCGATACCTAGTTTTTATGGAGGAACAGTTCAACCAATGGGTAGTATTGAGTTAGATATAGAATTTGGAAATAGAGACTCAGTAGAGCATATTATATTGAAATCTTAGTTCAATATAGTTGATACTCAGTTGGCTTATAATGGAGTCATTGGAAGACCGATCTTGTGGGAGACCGGAGCAGTAATAAGCATCAAGTATTTAATAATGAAAATACCCATCTCAGGACGAGTCATTAAAGTTAAAGGAGATCAAGAAGCCACTAAACAGTGTTATGAGCTCGCTACAAAAGATGAACTAGAAGCCTTTCCAATTGAAACCTTTGTTGATAATGAGAAACAAGGAGTAAGGCCTGAACCAGTAGATGAATTAAAGGAATTGAAACTCGTTAATGGAAAGCTGATAAAAATTGGTAAAGAAATGTCTGATAAAGTAAGAAAGGAAATTGAACAAGTACTTCATAGTCACGCAAGTACTTTCACTACTCAGGCATTAGAGATAGTTGGAATTGATCCAAGTGTGGTTGCTCATAGCCTAAACATTGATCCCTCTACCAAACCAATGGTACAAAAAAGGCAAAATTTTGCCCTAGAAAGGCAAGAAATTATAGCATCTGAAACTAACAAGTTATTGGAAGCAGGATTCATTAGAGAAGTCTTGCATCTTAAGTGGCTGGCCAATGTTGTGCTCATCTGTAAGCCAAATGGAAAATATCGGATGTATGTAGATTACACAGACTTAAACAAATCGTGTCCCAAAGATAGTTATCCCCTTCCGACTATTGATCAGCTAGTTGATTCAACTGCATATCATGGAATGTATAGCTTCCTTGATGCAGCTCAGGGATATCATTAGATCCTTATGAAAAAAATAAGATAAAGAAAAGACGTCTTTCATAACTCACCAAGGGCTATATTGTTACAATGTCATGCTCTTTGGCCTAAAAAATGCAGGGGCTATGTACCAAAGATTTATGAACTTTATCTTCAAGGAAGATATAGGTAAGACTATATAAGTATATGTGGATGACTTGATCGTTAAAAACAGGAGCTTGGAGGATCATCCTGGAGACCTGGAACGAGTCTTTGAAACATTTGATCAATACAAAGTTAAACTTAACCCTGACAAATGTGTTTTTGGAGTCAAGGCAGGGAAATTTTTAGGTTTCATGATCTCACAAAGGGGAATCGAAGCAAACCCAGAAAAGATGGAAGCGATTATTAACATGAAAGCGCCCACTACCTTGAACGAACTACAAAAACTGAATGGACGAATAACAACCTTGGGAAGATTTATGTCATGTTCAGCTAGAAAAGTGTCTTCCCTTGTTCCGAGCACTGAAGAACACAAAGAGATTTGAATGGAATGTTGATTTTGAACTAGCATTTGAAGACATTAAAAAGTTTTTGGTCTCTCCACATTTGTTGAGTAGAATGTTAATTATTTAGTTGGAAGTAGTTAAAATTATCTAACTTTAAAATATAAAGAAAATGTATCGTATTTACTATATAAATATATGAATAAATACACACATGGACACATATATATAATTTTTTAAAAAATTATTAAAATAATAGTCGATCATAAATTAAAAAATTTATCGCATAAAGTTAATTTTTTAATTATTATATCAACACCTTTTATTTTATTTTGATCAAATTATTTTAACTTAATTTTTTTTTTCAGAATTAGAAATGGGATAAAATTACCAAAAGTTGCAAATGTTTGGCTTTTTTTTATGCAAATAAACTTTTATAAATTTTACAATATAAAGGGTAAAATTGATATTTTATAGATGCTATATCAGTATTTTTGTTTGATTTTGACCAAATACTAAATTGTGTTAAAATTGCCAAAAATTAATGAAATTGAGATATTATTACCAAAATTAAAAAATTTGAATAAAATTGCAAAAAGACGCAAATGTTTGAATTTTTATACTAATAGGCTTTAATTTTTTTAGTTAAAAAAGGGTTTTTACTCAACCGTCATGAATAAAGTCTGTAAATCTAATCTAACGGTAATTATCTTTGATGACACGGTATCAGGGAAGAAAAAGCGCCTCCTAAAATTGCAGGCGTCAACGAAGCCTTTGAATGTTCTAATTCAGACCAATTCCTTAATTACAGTAATCATATGTTGTTTACTATTTATCAGTAACTAAATAATAATAATAATAAAAGCTATTTTTGGTTTGGTCGCTTGAAATGAAGTTCAGTATGCTTGGTTTTTTATGCTCATTACTCTTGATTCAAGGATTCTCCAATCTTTCAAATGGCGATTCAAGCTTTACTACGGTTAATAGTTCGTTTAACTTATTAGATTTCCCTTCTCGAGCATGTGAAAGGTTATGCTTTATAGAAAGGTAGTGGACCTTTGTTTGAATTCTCGACAGATTTTGGCGTTTTACTTTAATAAAGTTTCCAATATTTACCTATTTTTCTGGAAATTGATTGTCTGGATGTTTTTATAATTTTTATATGCTGATGTGAATTCAGTCATTTTTCTGTTTCTTATGTGAAGACACTTTGAAGATTCCATCGAGTTAGTTGCTCATCTAAATGGAACTATTTATCTTGAAGACCCAAATTCTGGGAGAGTGTTCTGGTGGTTTTCTTCTGGAGTACCGATGCACTCATCATTTCAACATATTTTCAGTTGGGATAATGGTGATAAAAATCACTGTGGACCAGGATCTGAAATCACTGTATGCTTTGGAGGGGATGAGTGTTGTCTCTATGCGCTTGGAACAGTCTTTACTGAAATGGTATGGCTAAGAAGCTCATTTACATTTGAAACATTTTTCTTAGCACCCGCTGATGATATGGTTTCTGCTGCTTTTTGTGACATTTACTCATCTCCTCTCAATTCTCTAATGCATCTTAATCATTGATTAACTGTTGTTCTAGGAGAAAATTTTAAACAATATTGAAGACTTCGTCAAAATTGCGCCTGATGTGTCAGAAGATGGAGCTGTTTTTCTTGGATCTAAAACGTCTTATGTGTTTGTGGCTGACGCTGAGACTGGAAGACTTGTGCAAGCTTACGGGCCACTTAATTCTCCATCTACATTGCAGACAAATTCTGACTCTGCAACTGCTTCTCAGCTCATACACATCATTAGGACCGCTTATACACTGCAAAAATTTGGTTCAAATTCAGACAAAATTTCTTGGAATATGAAAGCGACCATGATTGAGGCTGTTTTACATGATTTTGATACGTCTTCGTCGTGTCAATCTAGAAGGTACTTGTCAGTAGTTCAAAACCTTCATCTTCCAAACGGAAGAATAGTAGGAAATCAGGAAAGAAAAGTGGCAATGTTGGATCAAAGGATGCAGATATGCCATTTGAAAATCGGATGTTGAACCTTAATAAACATGTTGATGGTGGCATTGATGGGCATAGAATTGGCAAGTTGTTTGTATCAAATGCAGTAATTGCCAAGGGAGGCAACGGTACCATTGTTCTTGAAGGTAGATATGAAGGTCGACCTGTTGCTGTAAAACGCCTTGTTCAAGCTCATCATGAGGTGGCGTTCAAAGAAATTCAGAATCTTATTGCATCAGACCGACATCCAAATATCGTTCGATGGTATGGAGTGGAATGATAAGAATTTTGTCTATCTTTGCTTAGAGCGCTGCGCATGTAGCTTAGATGATTTGATTCAGATAAACCAGATGTTAAATCAGGATCAAGCTACTACAGCTGCAATCGAGTATAAAATTCGGTTGGATAAAGTGAAGGCTATAATGCAGGATCTTAAATTGTGGGAATCAAATGGTCATCCATCGCCTCTTTTGTTATCACTGATGAGGTAACTTGTTAAGTAACTTATTAATCTTTGATTTTCTTGCTGTTGCATTAGCGCTTTGTGTGTAGGTACAGCTTTTCCCCCTTTCTGTTGGGAAATATTACAATATTGGAACTGATCGTTTGTGCTCATTTTTGTTGGATTTCATTGTTCATGGCATTTTGCCTTAGTTGAGTTCAGTTCATTTCGCATGCAAGAGCAATATCTACAACTTTTTAGGAATATTAACATGTTTATGGGATGTGATTGCATCTCAGAAGACATTTATGTCTATTTTGTGTTATTTCTATACTTCCTAAATATGCACTATTGTTCAAACTATGTGCTTTTCTTATGAATATTTAGATGAAATATCCATGGAATATATAAGTTCAGATGCTCTAAGTTATGGCCATTCAATCATTCCGGAAACTGTGCGAGAGTAGGTGAAAGCTGCAGGCTATAGCTGTCATTTTCTTAATTGATTTAATTGCAGAAAAGAAACTCCCTTGTGGTGTTTCTTGTAAGCACTTCTCCACCTGTGCGATTTGTGAAAGGTAGTTTGCCTTTTGACTTTTGAGGTTCTTCTGTATTTTCTATTGGTGCTAATGAATTTCTATCAAATAATAAATTGAACCAAATGGTTTAGAAGTCAAAGACATGTTTCTGATTTTTTTGGAGAAAGTACCAAAGAACAAGATGGTATAATTGGACAGGAAGGTGCTCTTTTACAAATAGATCTAAGCTTTAAGAAGTGAAGTATATTTTTTTCATGTTCTATGGGCCTAGGTAGTGTTTGCACATTTTAATATGTAAAGCAGGGATGTGGTATGTGGGCTTGCGCATGTACATGAATGGGGTATAATTCATCGAGATTTAAAACCTCAAAATGTGATAATACTTAACGAAGGATCTGTATGTGCGAAGCTATCTGACATGGGAATCAGCAAACGCCTCCCTGAGGATAAGTCTTCTTTGGGCAATTGTGCTACTGGTAGGTTCTCTTAAATGGTTAATTTATAAATTATTAATGTCCTTAGTTTCTGTTTACCACGTGATATATATTTTGGGCAGTGGATGCTATAATACCAATTGCCTTATGTTTCTCCTAGCTATTCTAGGTTCAACAGCTTTTTAAATCAGTATTATTAAATTTGTAAATAATGACTGTAATGGACTGTCCAAGTTGTGATGCAAACCTTTTTTGCATTCCATATCCTAATATGAAGTCTGTAAAGGCCTAGTGTTCACTAATAGTTTAACCCAGATATCCGGTGACTTAATTTGCAGGTTGTGGCAGTTCTGGCTGGCAGGTACCTGAATAGCTTTTTTATGGACGCTAAACACGTGCAGTTGATTTGTTTAGCTTAGGTTTTGTCCTCTTTTTCTGTGTAACTGGTGGTAGGCATCCATTTGGTGATCATCTTGAGCGGGATGTCAATATTGTAAAAAATAAAATGGATCTTTCTTTGGTGGAGTATTTTCCAGAAGCTGAGGATCTTATATCCCGTTTACTAAACCATGACCCAAAAATGAGGTAAAATAATGACCTATTCTCAAATTATGTTCATTATGACATTTGTGGCATCTGGTGATCATTGCAGCTAGCCTGCTGCAAAAACAATGAGCTCTCTCTAGTGCAAGAAGTACAATGTTATGTAGTTGTTTAATAGTATTTACTAGTGTCATATCTCTTTGATATTTATTTTAGGCCAAAGGCATTGGAAATGCTGCACCATCCAATGTT